>JASGAT010340888.1:0-30454 GCA_030220025.1 Chelon auratus | reverse complement strand
AAAAAAAAAATTGATTGTGCTGCATGAAACAATTGTAATCCAGCTGAAACTAGGTTGTGTAAATTTTGACATTTTTTTGAAAGCTTTGTGTAAAAGGTGGACAAAAGATGAGTCAGCAAACATTCTCTGACTTCATACGTGGAAGGACAGGAAGTGAGTAATATTCGTTTTATGTGCAGAGAATGAGCAAGGACGATCTTTTGTGAGCAGAACTGAGCACTCAGTCCAATAGATGTTCCATTTGAAACGGTGATTGTTTGCTTTTAACCACTTGGTGAGAACCACGGCAGAGCGAGCGGTGTGTGTGAGGCCGGCTGGCGCGTTGCTATGACGACCTGAAGTGCAGCGCTTCGATTTCTGTCGCCAGCTGACTGTGAGGTCTTTGTGCTCCGTTCTGCCTCCCCCCAATCTAACTCACAAACATGCCCTCTGTCTCGCCCCTAACACCCCGACTCCTCGCTAACTGTTGAGCCCGGCGAGCTGCCGATGTGTGCAGTTCAGGAGGACCTGCCACTTAGGCCTCATGGTGTTCTGGCAAATATCCCTAACACCTTTCATTAACTTCCCAATACTTCATGGCTTCGAAGTTCCCACTGTTTGCCTGTGCCCCTCCTCTGCAGACATGGATCATTACCCTCTGCAGCTACTAAGTGATAGCTCGGCTGGAGGCAGCCCGCAGAGCTTTGGGGTCTTGAAGCACGTAACCCCCTTAACAGTCTAGCCCAGGGGGATGCTATCGTAAAAGAACACACATGAAGAACACAACATCTTTGTTTGGTTCTTTTCATGTTAAATGTTTAGATAAAATGTAGTATTTCTTTAATATTTTTAAGTGCATACTAAATGAATTAAACTTACTGATGATCTCAGCATCGCGTCCGTTGTCTCTGGGAACGGGAAGGCATTTCTCAACATAGACACCGCCCCTGTAGCAGCTTCCTGGTTTCCTCTTTGGGGCCTCCCAGCACTGGCATGGGGTGTTCATGATGCCACAGGGATAATCATGGGTGCTACTGGACAGGCACTTCTCCAGCCACTGGCACAGCATCTGGCAAGCAGGCATACTTGGGTTCCTCTTCCCCACGACCAGAAACTCTGCCTTGAACTCGCTAACATCATTCTCCCCCGCCACGATCTCCAGGCCATTTCTTGGGGCAACCTTGCGGATCTGCAGGAACTGCTTGCTGGACTCCAGGTAGGTGACCGTGGTTGAAGCGTCGCAGAGCCGGACCACCTCATCAAAGCTCTCCATACCCAGGTAGGTGCGAGAGGTCTCAATGAAGGAGTCGAACTGGAAGGTCCTGATCTGGCGGGGCACGCAGGTGTCGGTGGGCTTGGTGATTTTCATGTAGACGGTGTAGCGGCGAGGGTCGGGATTCTGCAGGGTCCAGGAGCACGGGGTGGAGGGCAGGGTGGTCGTGGAAGAGAATACACCAAAGAAGCGGCTCTGTTCCAGGGTGGCACAGGTGGCAGAGGCCGGGCCGGAGGGAGTGCAGGAGGTCAAACCGAAGAAGAGCAGGACGAGGGCCACACAGGGGCCGGTAAACGCTGACCGCGCCATTGGGTCGGCTTTGATAGAGATGGTGTTGATCTTGATTCTGTGGTTGCTGGTTCAATCAGGGTGGTTTCTTTGAATTCTTTGTTGCAAGTTACTGCACTTGATTCAGATCTCTTACTTATCTTCACAACCCCTCTGAAGAATTGTTGGATTTGTAGGTTTTAGTACAGCAGACAGGCTGTCATGTCTGTACCAGAGAGGGTGCTGCAGAAAAAGAGAGAAATGAAGTAGAGAAGAGACGTGTCAGTATGCACCAGTGTCTAAGTAATTTTAATAAAGAGCAGTTATTAGTATGCAGAATCGGATCTATCTGCAAATTTCAACAATATTCATGAGCTGCCTTTTGATTAAACCTATTGTTTAACTAATACACATGCCTCAGGGATCTGCCTATGATCTGTATCATTGTGTTTTAGAGTATGTTCAATGATCTGAAATGCCCTGTTCTTCGGGACATAATTGCTCAGGCAGTGCAATTAGAGTAGTTCACAGCAAGCTGGTATCTCCAAGCTTTTGCTCTTTCCTCCCACACACTGAACTGTACTGCGAATTATGTGCGTCAGTCTGACGTCCATAGAAGCATTGCCACTGGCAACAACAGACGCTTATTAGTTCCATTATTTGAGCTATGCACTCCTCCTATTGAGTGGTAAACAAGAGAAAATGGTTAGTCTGTGTCCGTGGTGAGGTGTGATTACATACCCTGCTGTGGCATTTCAAAAATTATCTCGGGAGTATTTCCTTCATAACATACCAGAGCATGAAGCAAAATGATGTGAGTGACTAATGAGTCTGTCTGCGGAGTCTTTCTGCATATTAAGGTAAATGCATGCACGTTGGTGCAGATGCATGCAAATGTTCCACTTATAATTCATTAAAACATACTCATCATTTTTTTCTGCTTTTCTGCAGAATGGCTGCATGCATTCAAATTAAACATCCTCAGTGCTTATAACTTTTGTTTGCTTTGTTTGGACCTCACTTTATTTCGTGCAGACTCTGACTTTAACCGTTGCAGGACTAATCCTGACGAGAGAAAGAGCGCACAGTCACTGTGCAAGGTCTCTGCACTCGACTGGGCCAATAGAGGTAAAGGGATAGATGCTCCGTGGAGCTCTGACGAGAATAAGAAACACTGTTGCTCAGCAACATCATTTCCCGTGGAGTGACGGTTACACTTCCTCTTTTCATTTGTGTCTCATTATTGTGGAACATCTTCCATGGTGAGATACAATTCATTAGTTGTGATCAGGCATTGGATGACATAGGAAGCATAAAGTGTTATATCAGACTTTGCAGTAAATGCCTGTATTTGCTCTATGCGACGGAGGAGTTAATCATAAAGATGGGGCAGTGCAGAGCAGGCACAATTGATGCCTATAGCGACACTCACTTTGAGAGGCACCTGCACTTTTCAGGCAGAGAACTCATAATTGCGATCCTCACATCTCTTTTCACATCCCTCCCTCCCTCTCTGCCACTCTAACCCTCCCTCTCATGTCTGTGAGCAACAAGCAAAGACCTCTGCTTTGTGCCGGCGGGTGTCTCTCTCCCGCCTCCCAACAACCGGAAGCTCCATGAATGGGCATCTGATGAGGCACAGAGTAGAAAAGAAAGGTCCAGCTGTCGTGGGAGAACTTGCTCTTTCTCCACATAGCCGCTCACTCCCCCCACCCCACCCGTTCTGTCTGTCCCTTCCCCTTGCTTGTCCACTTGCTGTCGTCAACAACATTTCTGCATAGCGGGCAGTCTAAAGAGCGGGCAGATTGTTGTTATGGAGACGGGGTTTATTTTTTGCAGATCACTGTGAAAAACACACAAAACTGCAAATAAGCCGTCAGCGACATGCTTTCTATTTATGAAGGCGTGCACAGTTTTGTACAAGCCTGTAGGTTTGCATCACTCACACTGAGTGTATGAGCAAGAGAAACTGTGTAATGCAAACATGACAACATAACAAACATGCACACATATTTAGCTGTGGCATTTTCACCGGCTGTTGGTGAACAGGTGGTTTGTATGACTACTTGAACCAGAAAGCTGTAAAAAATATCTGAGGTAGGCTTATGCAAACGTTGATATGTGATAAAGAGGACAGCAAGAAATAAAATCTAAATGAATTAAGACAAACTGACTGCAATTCAATGATGTTACACCTTGACAGCTGGTAGGTTATGATTTTCCAGCCGGACTGAAGCTGAGACATTTGAGCTTTTCTGTCTGAATGTTGTTCAAGATTCTTTCCCTACTGTCTCTGTCATTCTGTGTCTCTAAGTGCAGAGACAGGTGATTACAAATTTTCTTTCTTTCCTTTGGAAGTTGCTGAGGCAAACCTAGGAAAAGCCACTGTTGTAAGCATTACGTTGCTGAGCATCCAGGTATTGCTCAGCTCTTTCTTTTGCTGCGTACAGCAAGTACTTGCACACATGTGGGAGAAACTAGACCACGTTAAAAAAGCTTTGCTGAAAATCTATGAGACAGCACCAACAACGGGACGAAACGGATCACTGTGGACTGCTGATACGAACTCTGTGCAGCTTAAAGGGCGACGTTCTAAGTGTGTGTTTGTAAATTCTGATGACAGCAGAGTTTAAATGTACTGCTGGTGCTGTATGAATTTCTTTTAGACATCTTAGAAAAGTGAAACAGGCAAGCAAACTGTTGGGTTACTTACTTGCACAGTATTTGCTTATTGCTGTGCAAGTGATTAAAGCCTCTATCTACAATGCATTCAGGTGTCACTGTAAAAGCATCTGCAATAGAAAGTGCTGTTTAATGATGCACTGTTTTGTAACATCTTCCACAGCCACACCCAAAGTTGTCATGCAATCTAATCTATACAAGTATACCAGAAAGTTCTCTCGTCAACCTGTTGCCACAGTCTGACTTTCTGCTGCTGTCAGATCGCCTCACCCAAAGTGCTCTAGTAGCAGAATACATCTGCACTACTGGAACTTTCGAAAAGATCTGCAAGGAAAATGTTGGAGCAAACACTGTTGCAGACAGGAGATGAATTATATCGAGCAGACAGCGATGCATTAGAACCACGTTGCTCGAACATTTCAGCAGAGGAGAAGCGAGGCTGAGGGAGTTGAGAGAGTTTCAGCACCACGGACAGCGACTTTTCAGTTCAGCTGAAACAGGACAACACAAACATCCACCACACATCCTCACTTTGTAACTTTCCGAGTCCGTTCACTCTTCGACAAACCACAACCATAGAATCGGCAACGTGTACTCACAGAAAGAACAGTTACGCGCCAGAAGCTGAAGACTTCCTTACCTCGAAAAAGGTTTCTTCGAAGTCTCGTCAGTGGCTCTCTAACCGGTCGTCCAGGCGTCTGGATCTCGACTCGGGAAGCAGCTGCTGAATGTTTCTCAAAGACTGACTCGACTTCTTCAGATCTGCGCTCTGGCCAAAACTTTCGCAGTGTTTGAAGCCGCGAAAAAGATGCGCCAGGTCCAAGCCCGACCCAGGCTGGGTCGATCCCAAGTTTCAGTGCAGTCCACTCTCACAAGCAAAGAAAAAATATAGTGACTCTAACCAAACTCCAAAGAGTTTACTACCAACTTTGTTTAGCTGCTATATCCAGAGAAACTGGCGTATAGCGGAGTGACAAATTGGTTGTATCGGAGCTCCAGCAGACAGTCCGTAGAACCAAACGTTGTGGTCTCGCTTGTCTTTTCTTTCTAAGCTCCAGGATAAATGTTGGTACTTCTACTCCCGGCTTCGGAGTCTTCTTGCTTGTGGTCTTTGCACTGCAAGTGGGTCCAGTCTCAGTGTAGCTTGTGGCCTGCATCAGGAGGTATATATCCAACCCCGCCCCCCCTGCTTCTAGCCGGAGTCAGTGCGTGGATGGAGTGCTGAAGTGAATGAGACAGCACCAAGGCGGGGGGAGTGTGCGGGGGAGACGTGTTTGTGTGTGCGCGCGTGTGCGTGTGTAAGTGTGAGAGTGACTGTGTCAGAGCTCGGAGGAGGGAGGGAGGGAGGGAGTTTGAATCTGAAGAGAGGGGAGGGATCTGTGCAGGGAGACAGAGACAAACGATTATGAACACCAAACTACGCAGATATCAACGCAGAGCCAAAGGTACCGGAAAGAGGATCAGCGGGGACGAAATACAGAGATGAATTGACAAACGAAAGTGAACGCACACCTGAGATTTCCAGTATACGCGGACATTGCGCAGAGGTCCACTTGTTGAACCGTGATCATTATATACCAACAGCATAATGATAATTAATTAGACATATAATAAGTTGTTATGTCCAACACATTCAATTGGATCAGTGTGGGTTCATTCGGGATGTAGACGTACGTTTGATGATGTTTGTAGGGTTAATTAAAAGGCAATCAAAGTTATGGATCGGTCACGTGGGGGATGTTTTGTAAACTCATCTGTGCAGGAAGCATGATGTTGGATGCGAGCATGGCGACGCTGCCTCCTCGGCCAATTAAAAGTCGAGGTGCAGGTGCAGGTGCAGGCGCGCGCTCTCTCTCTGTCTGTCTGTCTCTCACAGAATACACACTCTCATACACAAGAGCGCACATGCACACAGGAATAAGCCCCCTCCACCCCTCCATCCCTCTCTGCCACTCTCTCGCAGCCTCTGGCTCTCTCACTCCCTCTCCCTCCACCGGGATGTGGGCGGATCTGGGTAGTTCTCGAAGTGTGAAAGGGATAACCTAACGTGGGTGTCTGCCTGTTGGTGTAATGCTGGCTCCATCTCCCTTTTAGCAAAGCTACGTGAGAGAGAGAGAGAGATAAATCTGAATAAATAAATAACTGTCCAAACAGCATGAGTCAGGAAGAGTAGAAAAGAGGAGCTAATAGGCGTGCTCATCAGTGATTGTCATTTTCCAATAATGTCCCTCAGTTTCCTTTTCTCGGCCTGTGGGAGTGAGGAGTCATGCCATGGGGAATCTTTTGGGGCACATTACTGCATGCTCTCCTGAACAATACAAGCGTGTAATTTCCTCCTCCGTTAACTAGTTTGCCTGCTACGTTTAAATGACATTTAAGAGCTCAGTCAACCTGTCAGGGGTCAAGGTGACCTGCAGGACTGAATGATTTCTGTGTAAGCTTTTGGGGAAATGTGGTATACTCGGAATACAATTTGGTGTTGACATTAAAGAGGTAAAAAATGTCCACTCTGCCAAATTTCAGACTAGGGAAAATTACTTGAAATTAGTATTATTAGTTACTAAAGTCTGTAAAAGCTCTCAGTTAAGAAAGGCCAAGCTGGTGACATCTTTTTTTCTCTCTTTTTATCAAAATCTAAAAAGTTATCTATTATTTTTAAAACTTATTGATTGATTTATCAAGCACAAATACTGCCCTGCACCCAGATTCAAACGTTTACATTTTTCTGTATAATTGTAAATTTAAATTTCTTTGTGTTTTCGTCTGTTGCTCAGACAAAACAAAACGAATCCTGCTACTTTTGTAGTATTTTACGTCGCTGAAGCAATGACTCCAACCTTAATCACAGTCCCCTCTTTGATCTTTTTGCATTAACCGTCATGTCACATTTGCTGCTGTGATGATTTTCTAACCGAGGGCTTAGAAAACTCCCAGACGTGGCGCTCGTTCTTTTCCCCTTAAACTCTCTGTTGTGTGTCTTTAGGGTGTTAAGAAATGAATGCCAGACCTCTTCGGCGAATTACGCTTAACAACAGTTACAGGAACAGCTGCGGCAAATAAGAGTTTATTGTTTGGACTTTAATCAACAAGCGGGCCTATGCCGCCGGCATCCTTTGTATTTTTTCGCACATGCAGTGTTTTGCACTTCATTCTAACCCTGGCATTAACAGAGTCGTAAATGTACGTCCTCTGGTAGGTTACTGAAGTTTATGTTACATCCTGTTGCATAAGCACACCTTCACTTTCACACAAACTTGTCAGCTTTAAGAAATCGCGTTAACACAGCATGCAGGAGCAAAGTCGTGTAATCTGGTAAGAGTCTGAACAGATCACACAGTTTACGCCACCAGTACAACCTCTGATGCAGATTAATACAACATCTGAGAAGAAGAGATCTTCAAGGTTAATCTTAGATTACATTTCACTACTTGTCTGTTCTGCTGTGCAGCGAACGTATGCCCAACTGTGCAATCAGAGGAGCTATTAGATGCCCAGCGTGTGAGAAACTGAGGAAAAGCCTGACCCATTGTTCAGCAACTTCCCTCCCGGCATATGCATGTGTAATGGAGGGTGGAAGCCACGAGGGACCAGGAAGAATTAATTAGCTGTAATAATGGGGTAATAACTGGACAAGCAATGGTAGTTAAGTGTGTTTGAAGGACTCCACACAGTCTGGGATAATGAGACAACAAACTGAGTATTTTTTTGTTTGCCGTCTCTTCCTAAAAAGCCTTAAGTGTGTTTATTTAACCTCCAGCTACCGAATCGGAGCTGCTCAGTGGCCAAAACTATAACGGTAAGCACATGTTTGCAGTTAATGTGGGACTAATTAACAAGCATGCACCCATGGGCAACGAAACAAAGATCTAATCCCAAAGTGTACATCATGCACTTGTGCATTTGAACTTTGAAAACATTCTGGTTTGCCAGCGCTCATTTACGAGGGAGGCTTGGGCCGCCGCAGGCAGGCACAGTTACATAAACAAATGCCCATATAAGTCAGCTAAAGTAGTTTTGAGGAATCACCGCTGCACCTGTCCTCCGATCGCCTCCACGCTCTTTTCCAACGGGAGGTCGGGACAGCCCTCTCACCGCACAAGTATTTTGGAGGCAGCGTGAAGCACTCCTAGGCCCATAAAAAGAAACCAGTTTCACGTTCAAAGAGAAGTAAATCCCCACATATAGCTGAATCATAGGATGTGGTTTTCTGGCCTTGTCGGTAAAAGCTGCAACCGGATACCTTTATATAATCTTTTAACAATCATACCTTACTCACATAAGAGTTTAATTTGGACAATTTCATCCTTTTCAATATTGTTTCTGTGAGGTTACACTGACTGAAATCCCATGCTCTTGCCGTGCCATCGTGGACCCTGTAGCTTGCGGCTATGCGGGCATTTGAACCCTAGATGGTGCTGTTTTCAGATAAGCCACAGCAGCTTGTTTCTGTGCACACTCATGTAAACCAGGAGAGAAGAGGTTAGGGTTTCTTGATTAGAAAGACGACAGATAAACAGATTTGTAATTTAGGGAGCATTTAAAAACATAGAGTGGGTAATTTAGAGGCCAAGTATGGAGGAGAGGAGATGTACTCTTTCATTTCTGCTTGCCGATTACAGACTGCAGAGTGCATGCAGATTGCATGAGCGAAGTGATGCTAAATGACTGACCTATGGTTGATTTCACCCCAAAGTGTTGCACAGTCTGATGGCTGCATGAAGAGCACTTGAAGTTGGCCTTGCTGTGCTTTTGGGGGGTGGGGGGATTACATCACACAACAAACACATCAACGAATGTTAAGGCTGACGTGTACTATTTTTTTCCACCCGACACTCAAAATTGTGTTTGTATGCACACATGCATGTGTCGTCTACTTCTTCGCAGAATTTCCGGTGTATCCTTTTAAAATAATTCAGCTGCGCCGGAGCACAGGGCCTCTTGTCAGTTGTAACAAGCAGGCTGCAGAACATGATACGACAGTTTAAAAGAGGGAGAAAGAAACAGTCACAGAAAGAGACGTATCTTCTTTTGTTGTTGTAGCTTCAGTTCCTGCTTAAAAAAATAATAATTAAGGGAAAGGTCTGGAACTGACCTTATACTTACAAACAAAAGGGACTTCTTTTTTTAGACATAACAGGACATACTTGTTACGTAGTCATCATTCTGATTCGATTACTCCCTGGGCTCACCTTGCAGTCGTAACGGAAACATAATTGGTCTATTTTGTAACATTTTGGCACCACACACAGGTCTCAGGGGAAGACTCTGGTTAATTCACCAAGTATGTTCATTAATTCTCAACATTTTGATATAAAACAGGCAATCTGGTGGGGTAGGAGTCTATAAACGTTCATTTTATAGGACGAGGTTGACACTGGATGAACTGCTTTAAGTGCCTTTTAAAGGTCTCAAGAGCAAAATGCTTTTAGATTGGCTCATGCAGTTCACGCTCAGCAGGTCGGACACTAATACGGGGTCTCACTACTTGTAATCAATAGGGCACATCACCAGGCTGTAAACTGTGTTATTGTCTCAGATTCTCATTTTACACTCCGTCTACTGAACATCCTGTGTGGCAGCACAATTGTTTTGGTGATCAATTTGAACATGGCCTGGATTTTCTGGCCCTGAGGCGGAAGATTGATTTTTTTTCTAATACACCATCCAGCAGAGCTGAACCGAACCCCTTGACTTTTTCCTCAAGAGCGGGAATCGCATCGCTCGGGGCTGTCACTCTGTCAAACCATGGCGGGGCAGTTCAGGTGCAGTTGTTTACACGCACGAAATAAAAAGAGATTTTGAAAATGAATAGCGCAGGTAAACACTTGCTATGTGTTTGTTCTGGTTCGCACCAGGAAGAAGAATGATTTGTCAAGAACACAACGTACATTTTAATCCAGTGGAGGCTTCCCTGCTGTTCGCCACTTTCAACAACAACAACAACAGCAGCAGCGTGTTAACAGCACGCAACGAGCCATTCTTAGTCATCGTCATCATCATCATCATGTCTATGAAAGAGCCAAGATTCATTAGGTCCTGATGGGGCAGGTGGTGTGAATTTAATAAACACCAGAGAGAGGGCGAGATGTAGGCATGCAGCAGAATGACTCACTGGAGTTTCGCTACACCAAGTGCCAGAGGAAGGCCTCTCCACAACAGGTTTTCGCGGAGGACACTGCTTCGACTGCAGGAAAGACATAAATGGTGTTACCTGCGGATGAGTAGCGCGGTAAATCCCGAACAACTGTGGAGAGGCTTGAAAAATCTGGACAAAGAAGAGCCCGACCAGCCTTGATGCTGTGAGTCATTTCTGGTTTAGGTACTGAACAGGCTGACACAAATTTTGGAAAAGCAAGTAGAAATACAAATATGTCAACATCACAGCAGAAAGATGATAGAAACAGATGAGGAGACAGGAAACAGAGGGAAACAGCCCAACAAAGTGAATCTGTATTTTATCTTCATTCATTCATTCATCTTCTGAAACCGCTTGTTCCTGTGAAAGATCGCGGGGTCTGCTGGAGCCTATCCCACCTGTCATTGGGCGAGAGACGGGGTACACCCTGGACAGGTCGTCAGTCTATCGCAGGGCCTGTATTTTATCTTAAATGATCAAACTTTTGCTTTTTATGTAATAATCTGAGTGAGAAAGGCACTGATCTGTACAGATATATTTGCTGTCTGCATTCTGTGAGATTACATTACTCATTCTGGACAGTTTACAACGTGTTCTCAGGAAAGAAAAAATAGATTTGGCATCAGTGACAGCACTATAGGCTAAAAGTGCTACATATCAACGCATGAATACTTGGTATGAATGTCATGAGCCAGTTCTCCCACACAGATTCACCCCTCTATACGTGATTACCTACGTACCAAAGACTAAAATTCACCCAGTCCCCTTACGGTTTGGCTTTCGTGCCCAAAGACGGGCCGCAGGAATGAACATCACAGCTTTGCAGCGTCTTCAGAGACACGCTGTATATGTTTAGAGTATCACTGGTGCAGAAGACAAGACGGAAAATGTTAAATATTTTTCCCAGTGCAACTTTATTCTTCTCTTCTGGACGACGGCCATGCAACGGACCACTTGTCCCAGTGAGCTAAGATTCTGGAAACACCCTAGCATCATGTGTTCATGCACACAAACAGCAGACAGACGAGCTGCTCGGGCTCAGAGGGGATTATACAAATTTTCTCCCAAATGAGAGGTCGACAGAGTTAAATTATGCCGCTCTAAGCTGTCCAAAAAGATTAGTGCCGGTTTTTGATTGTGTAATACTTAATGATCATATTTTTCTTAACAGTAGAGACGGTTTAATTACCACCTTCACTTACATACTTAGATAGCTGCAAGATCCTCCACTGTTTTAGGCATCCTAATAGCATAATAGCTGCACAGTAAAATGTTAGACGCGGCACGCTGAGTCTTTTCATTGATGTGAGATTGCCAGGCAATCAGTATGACTCCAGGAAGGTAGGGAACAAAGTTATCATGTTGAAATTATTACAATAAACATGCTAACACGCAGGTTTTAGCATTTGGC
Organism: Chelon auratus; assembly: GCA_030220025.1. Classification (NCBI taxonomy): domain Eukaryota; kingdom Metazoa; phylum Chordata; class Actinopteri; order Mugiliformes; family Mugilidae; genus Chelon; species Chelon auratus. The sequence continues at coordinate 18,706 of JASGAT010340888.1, read as the reverse complement.
TAAACGGTGATTTGATTAGGGGAATAATGAGCGTACTGTGTGCAACTCAGGTCAAGTTTTTCCCCACCCTGTGAAGATATTAGCATTCTAACTGTGCCCCCAACATGGCAAAACATATAGAAAAACCTACTGCTGCATATGCATGTCACACTTTTTGTGTAAATTTCTATTGCAGGTACAATATTGTAAAGACGAGCATGTGATGTCCAATTCATTTCTGAATTCAAAGAGTGTGGCGTGCACAAATTTGCAAGACACATTTTTCATTCTGCACCCTAATGCACTGCAGATGCATGACACATAAGCCCAACAAAAGGTGAACAGGCGGCAGAGCTTTGTTTTCAGTGGCTGTGGGCAGAATAGTGCATGGACCCGGAGGGAAGAAGAGGGCTGGCATCACAAAGCGCAGAGACTAATGTTATGCGCAGTCATTGATGTTGTCCTCTGGTCTCGTTATTTCCTCAGTGGAAATGTGTGGATGTCATAATGTGAACGCCATTACTTGGTTAGAAGGTTTGCTCTACACAAAATTTGCAGTGCTTTTATTTCTTTATTCTCGCACCGTCTCACTCTGTTTTCTCTCCCTCTCCGTCTTGCACACATCTAAAGGCAAGGCAGTGTGGGAGTCTGAGGGATGAGTCATCTGTTGCACACACCTCATCATTGCCTGGCCATATTTGGGCTGCCCGGAAATCCTTTTTTTTTTTTCCCCTGCTCTTGTGTGTAGCAGAGACGAGCAGGCGATGCAGAGACAACATGATGAGCTCTTTTCAACTTTCTCTTTTCTTCAGTACTATTTTTCAGAGCAATGTCCCCGAACTCAAGAAGCCCACTGAGGCTTTTTCATCATCATGACAAATATTGTCGGTTTTATACTGTATGCGTACTTCAGGGTTTTCTTTATCCCGGGAGGTTTGAGGCATGCATACAGATAAGCCTAAGCGTTCTCTTTGTCACTCAGAACCAGATACAAACACACATGCAGTTCGCCAAACAGCCACGACATGTAAAAACCTGCTGGCAGGTGATATGACATTGCTTATCTTGTCACAGTGGCACCTGTCGAGTGGTTGTATATATTAGACTGCACGGAAGAGTCAGGTCTTGACGATGATGGGTTGGCAGCAGAGAAAATGGGCGAGAGTCTGTACGAGAGTGACTTTGACAAGGGTCAGATTGTGATGGCTGGAGTACCGGGTCAGAACATTTAGAAAATGACTGTTTCCCAGTACGCAGTGGTTAGTGCCTGTAAACCTCTATTCTATCTGGAAGTCAAAGCAGTACAGCCTCAGGACAAAGGTCCAGCTTTATAACAGCAATGTGAAATCAGTGCTGTGGTATGCACGCAAAAGATCAATGTCTTTCGCAATAGACGCCTCTGAAAGAATTGCTGCGTCTTCCGGCCTGAGAAGATCTCAAACAAAGACCTGCGTAGGATGACCAAGTGCACCAGTGTTGTGTTGGAAATCAAATTAAGATGGCGTGCTCAGAATGGACCAGGATTGAAGACCAAAGGTTGCCTTGACATGGACGGTAGCTGGGAAGAGACGTCAAGGTCGCCCCAAAACAACCTGGCGACGAACCGTGACAGCTGAGCTCAAGGAGATGAACCTTATATGGGGCCAGACACAGCATGCAGCACAAGATGGGTACCGATGGAGGCAGATCATTGAAGCCTTATGTCCCACCTGGGACAAAGAGGATTAGTAGTAGTAGTAGTGGTTAGTGCCTAGCAAAAGTGGTCCAAAGAAAGACAACCAGTGACCTCTGACAGGATCATGGATGCCTGCATGCGGAACAAAGGCTTACCAGTGAGGTCGGATCACACAGAAGAGATACTGTAGCACAAACTGCCACAAAACCTGGACGGTCGGGGTGCCCATGCTGACCCCTGCCCACTTCCGATAGCGCAACAATGGCTGTGCAAGTGTCCAAACAGGACGTACGACTTTGTCAGATGAATCATCCTTTCTTTCTTTTTATGTGTCTTGTTTATCTGCAGAGGAGACGGCAGCAGGATGCACTTTTTGAAGAAGGAAAGCCTGCAGAGGCAGTGCGATGCCCTGGGCAATGTTCTGCTGGGAAACCCTGGACGCAGCCCGTCTTGCGGATTCATTGACACATACCACCTGCCTAATTGTTGCAAACATCGCGGCAACAGTGGCCTCTTTCAAAGGGATAATACGCACTGCAACACTTCAGAAGGCTGTTCAGGAAGTTGACAATAAATTCAAGGCGTTGATTTGGCCTCTAAATTCCCAGAGTTAGACAGGTGTTTTTAATACTTGTAAATATCTACTTTCTCAGTTTATCTGTCTCGTAAACACACACACCGGCAGAATGAAACAAATTTCATTTACTACCTGCATCATTCACGGATTAGCATGATAAAACAGCAGGTAGCCCATCTTGTCTGTGTTTCCTTTTTTTTTTTTTTTTTTTCCACATTTGATGGATCAATTTAAACCGTGCCAACCTGGTATTTATCTAGGCTCTGCTGTAGAAGTTGCTGATGGTAAGATACGTCATGAAACTACAACATGGGTTTTTGCCCGGGCATATGTGTGAGCACACTATAGAGGTAGACGAATAAATAGATTTCTTTTAGTGGCAGGGACACAGACGGTACTCAAAGCCTGTTGTACTCATAGCACAAAACATTTCTGTGACCTGACTCACAGCCAGACAAAAATAATTTGAGCTCTAAGGTCATACTGATCTATGTGCTTTATTTAATATTTTTGTCCACAGATAAAGGTGGCCGTGCGTACGTTTGAAAAGACACGTGCCTACCCAACGGCTAGCCTGAAACTGCTCCGCGCCAAATCAATGTAGGGATAAAAAGCAGCAGAAAAAGGTATAACGTCTTGACTTTTGCCCTGCATCAGTCCATTTCTGGTCAGAGTTTAAAGGGATTATTAAATATTAAATTAATCTCTGTCTTGAATAACATTAACTCACTGAACCTAGCAGCACGATGGCTATGCTGCCATTTAAAAGCCAGATGCGAAGCTACTCGATCTGTGCCAAGTCTTACATTTTCTCGTTCTGTATTTTCTTGGGTTTTGCCCAGGTTCCTAACTCACCTGGTACAGTCTGAAGAAACGCCGAGGGGTCTTGTGTTTCGTATGCTTTGCCAACTTAGTGTTTGGTGCGGTGCTCTCTGGAACAGGCTTTGTCTTCATCTGTCGCCCTGCACGAGGATGAGCGGAAGTGAAAAGTGATTAAATTCATTTTGTAATCAGTGACTTTGCCTTCAATTTCATCTTTCTCTCCAGGCCAACGGCTTCATCTCATTCTAGATTTAAGTGTCCTCTTAAACCAGATTAACTTGAATGGGATTGACGGGGGCTTTGAGGAGTCCTTGATTCAGCCTAATCTTTAATTAACACAACTGAATAGCTGGAGAAAAATTACAGTTTTCCCCAAAACTAAGGGAGACTTAATTTAAACTCTCCAGTGTGGCAAATTGATGTTGACTGTGGAGACTCTTGAATTATCAGACCAAAGAGAGCAAACAAGACAAAGTACTCATTAAGTGGAACAACCTACTTGAGTTTCAGTTTATTGATATTGAGCTCCAGATTAAGAGACCATAATAATGGATTTTATCTCCATGCATGCGTAGCATTGATGTGGAAAGTTTTTCTTCAGTTTCCTTTTGTTTTAGCCACCAAACCTTTTTTAAAATGCTAATCCATGAACATGGGAAAACAATATGCATGCTCAATATCCGACAAGCTAGCATGGCTGTATATCTTTGTACTTTTTGTAATCCTTCTCCCATCCTCAAGAAAATGCGTACTTACTAGTATTCTCATGAATGTTGACCAGCAGTAGTCCTTTGAGAACCAAGGTCCAACCGACCCTAAATAAAAATGACCAAATATTATTTTAATATGTTCAAAACGACTAAATTAAATTTCGTTTTATTCTGGTAACAAAACAATGTCTTCATACCCCATTTACTTCTGGTCAATAGCTAAAACCAAGGAGATGGTAGGTGGAAATCACCTGCAGGCCGTAACCATCAACGGGGAGTGTGTAGAGGTGGTTCAGACTTATAAGTATCTGGGTCTACAGCTGGATCACAAACCGGACTGGTTGGCTAACATAGACTCAATATGCAAAAAAAGGTCAGAGCCGTCTCTGTTTCCTCAGAAGGCTAAGGTTGTTTAAAATCTGCCCGAAGCTGCTGGACACGTTCTACCAGACTGTCGCACCTCAGTTGGGGCAGAGCTGAACGTTACAACAAAATGCTCACTGGGCTACTGTGGATGGGAATAACTTGTGCTGGTCAAAAAAGTGCAACTTATTGTGATTTATTTTTCTCCCTACCTCATTTTCGGGGATCATTAGAGATTCAGAAACTCCTTTAATGATACACATTCGATCCATTGTTGACTTAACACTATTGATTCGCTTAATGTATGCTCAAGTCCCATGAGGCCACAGTATACCTTTGATGCTGTGGCGACATGTTCATGTCTGCGCTTAAAGTTTTCTCTATCACCGACTTCAATCTACTTCCATTTATAGTATCACTCATCATTTCCCTCATTGAGATTATACCATGTTTAGTCATCTGACTGCCTCTTACGTCTGTGAGATAAAAATATAATTTGGCTGTTTGGGTCACTTGCCAAACCCACTCACAGACATTGGTGGGAGGTGGGCGCAGAAGACACGATTGCTGAAGCCAAGCAGTTTCAATTTCCCAGTCGTGTTCCTATGTGTTTTTTTTTATTTTGAATTCTCTATTTTTGTCAAGACAGACACAGAGCGAAGTATTAAACTACATTTAATTTAGCTTTAAATGTATGTAAGTATATAATGGAAAAGGGGAAAAGCAGACAAACTTTGTACCTTGGCTTGGCTTCTCAATGTCCTTATTAGCCTTTACTCCTCAGATGCATATAATTGTACACAACTCGAGAATAGCTGTTTACCTCCAAATCGCTAAACCAAGGTCAGTTTGTTCATCCTGAACCTAACTTCGCTACCTGGAGTCAACAACTCTACACAATGTTCTGCCGTCACTTAGGATGCCATTTTCAGAAACAAAAACAAACATTACTCCTGATGGCACAAAGTGGTGGCAATTCATTTATTCTGTATACTTCTCTCAAGGATCCTGACACAGTCCTTGAAACCGGTACTTCAGATAACGTGTTTTGGTTTACCGGAAACTGAGCGATAACCAACACAAAAATAAGATATCAACACGGCATTTGACAAACAACAAGGGGGGGCCTTGTGGCAGAAAAACAAAGCCGTGTTTCTTATATCAGCCAGCAATGTGTGTGAAAAAGCAGGGCTTATCCGATTCTTACAAAGGACTTTTTGTTAAACATCTGTCTCTGCTTGTTTCCCTGTTCTCAGCGCGTTGCCTGTGAAGCAAAGACGAACGCGTCCCCTCAGTGGTGTGATGCTGCAGCAGAATTATAAACCGCAAAATGAAAAAGCAAAAGCTGAAGAAACAACTTTGGGGACCAACGGTTTAATAAAATAAACTCCGTGCACGTCATAGCGCCTTCAAACTGCCCTGTGCCGCCACGTTTTCAGTTTACTATCTGTTTAAAGGAGCATAACTGTGTCAACTTCATTTCAGCTTCTCATCGCTCGACCATGCCAGGATGCACTGAGACGCTTTTTAAGTTGCCAAAACAACGGCGTAAATGCTTGTTTTTAGCGTGAACATGCAGCAGTGCGATCTAATGGAAGTTCTTCAGATGCAGTTCACGATTTGACTGCTGAAGCCTTTCATTGCATAAATCAGTCCAGTTGCCCCCGGGGGAAAAGCTTTTGCTCTGAAAAAGATAAGTTCCCGTTGAATCGTCGGCCTGTTTGCTGTTGTTTGCAACAATCAGTGTGTTGTGGGTCCTTCCTTTTTACCCTCTGGGGGCAAGACTTTGTTTAGTCAGTCGTTGATTAAATGTAACTTTTAATATTATGCATCACAGGAGCACATTAAGCTAGGTTATTATTGTGAAACAGGTGTCACGACCTTGTGTTTTCGGTACCTCTGTTGTGATTCTGTTTGGTTTCTTTGTATTTCTTGCCCTTTGATTGTTTGATTGGTTTCTCCTTGTGTGCTCTTCCTTCATTAGATTCGCCTGTGTCTCGTCACCCTGCATTTTCCTTTGTCAAGTCGTCTGTGAAGTCTGAAATTTCCCTGTTATCTGCTTGTTCTATCCCTTGCAGATCTCGGTTTCCAGACTTTTTTGTATCACTTTTGGTTTTTGGATTTGTGTTTGCTGATATATACAGGGTTTTCCCTTGTAATTTCATAATATCTCCTGATATTTTCCTCATCTTTTCATCTTGCCTTTAGCATTTCTTACATTAACTTACCGGGCCGTTACCCTTGTTGGCTCCCAGGCGCCAACGGTTGCCTAGCAGTGGTGTTCTCACGACTTACGGCTGACGTCACCTCTTAAATGTTAAGCTTTTTTTACACACAGCTTCCCAAATCGTAACAAAAACCTCACAGGTTCCATTAAAAGGTAGCAATTATCTCAGTAAACTCATTCACTAACTCAGTCGCACTGAGTTTTCTCTCAGTTAAAAATAGAAATTAACGGTAGAACAGCTTGACAATCAACCCTGCCTTTTTGACGCTTACACCGCCCATGTTTTAGTAAGACAGGATCAGGGAGGGTGTCTCAGGCCTGTATAACACCTTAAACTGACAGATGTTTCGATATTATTTATTTTTCCCACCCACATTTACATACAAAGTGGTCCAAAAGCCTTTTAATATAATGTCAGTGCATGTACTACCACCCCCCAATGACTCCTCTCTCCTTCAATGATTCATTCAAGTTGCTCCCTTGCTCATGCACTCATGTAGAGAACTACAACCATTAAAACCCCCCCTGACTGAGGCAGGAGCTCTAAGTACTATGACAGCATCTTTAAATGAACCAAGGAGGGAATTTACCTCAGCGGCCAGATGTAGCTCACCGCAACTGCCCACGTTAAAAGGTATTGTTGCAGCTTGGAGATGTGCGTCACAGACTCCATTACATCTCACTAAGAGGAGATTTTTTTTACCCCCTGTAACTGACAGCTGGGGAAGACAAGTGCTCTTGTTGGTAACTGATGTCAGGGTTCGTGCAATCGCACATCTAGTATCTTCGAGAACAAATTTGAGAACCAAAGTATAAAGGATCTTGAAGGAGCAATGGCGTCATGAAGGTTTTTCCACAGACACATTTACGTAAAGCTCACAGTCATTTAATCATTTGTTTTTGACAAATAAAAAGAGATTACATATTAGTATAGCTCCGATCTCTCACTCCAACCAACAATGCATTTAATTATGAACAACTTTTAGCCTTGACATAATTTATAAGGTGTTCAATAGAAACTCAACAGTGTAAAGTTGGACATTTTGACATGGAGGTCTGTGAGGATTGATTCGCTTTTGGCCATTTGGTCAGGTTCATTATTCATCTGCTTGAATTTGAACCACTGGGTGGTGAGCATAAATTAGAGCACACTGAGCATAAAAATAAAAACTTCACCTGTAAAGTTAAATTATAAACACGTTTGCATCATTTTGTTGAATTAGTATGTCAGAAATAAGCAGATGTTAAATGTGTAGTGTGCTGGGTGGTGTATTTTTTGTGTTTGTTGTCACAGTGCCCTGCAATAGACTGGCGACCTGTCCAGGGTGTACCCCGCCTCTCGCGCGATGATAGTTGGGATAGACTCCAGACAGTTCTGACAATATTCCATGTGAGGAAGTTGCTGTTGCTCATCAATAAACTTAACTTTCTGTCCATTTCTTCTTTTAGTGCACATTTAAGATATAATGTGTAAATTATTGTTCTTTAAAGGTTGTGGTTTTTTGGACTTAGCACAGTGCCAGGCTTGCAGTTTCCTCTTGATAACAGATAACAGTCGTTACGCTATAGGCTAAAAAACTAGATTTATACCTTCAATACCTTTAAGAACTATTTTAGGTATTTAACATTTGGTATTGTGAGCTTCTTTACACACTCAGCCCAATGCTTATAACACATACTGAACAGTGGCGAGGTGGTTAGCACTGATGCCTCACAGCAAGAAGGTCACCGGTGGTGACTGGTTAGCACCGGTGACCATGGGCTGGCTGGCCTTTCTGTGTGGAGTTTGCATGTTCTCTCCGGGTACTAGGCTTCCTCCCACCATCCAAAGACATGCTCATTAGGTTAAGTGGTGATTCTAAATTGCCCGTAGGTGTGCGTGTGAATGTTGTGAATGGTCCAGGGTGTACCCCTGCCTCTCGCCCCATGACAGCTGGGATAAGCTCCAGCAGACCCCCACGACCCTTAACAGGAATAACCGGGTATAGAAAATGAATGAATGAACAGTGTGTATGTGCACTGTGCAATCAAGGTAGACCCTGCACCTTTTACTCCATGTCTTTACTATATCTTGACCAATGCTATCTATCTATAATAAAAAGACAAACATATGCAGTTCAGTCAGTATTCAGCTGCACAGAAACACAAAAAATACACACACAGAGATAACAAAGGTCACGAAAGCACATGGTTACAAAAAACAAAACAAAAACACTTTTATTCTCTCAAATTTGAAAAGGGCACAGGATTGATCACTAGTCCGGCTTGATGCGGATCAATGTCAGACACATTTACGACTTAAATATCATTTTGACAGTTTCTCAGAGGGAGACATCATGCGTGCAATCAGCGTGTGATCAGCTCACAGCTAGACTAATGTATCTGAGCAAGGAAAGAAACTCTCGGTTTATTGTGCAGCCGCATTGCACGGCTAAGTCAGCTTGGTTTTGGAGAAAAGATAAAAAAGGCGACTAATGCTCTTACAAAGCGTCTTATCTGCAATATAAAGAGCTATTTAATAGAAAAGTACAGCTCAGCATGTGAGGCAACTCTGGGAATACGCAGGTAAACTGTGGTCTTATGCAACTGCAAGTACAATGGGAATACATTATTATTTTTTAACCATTACAAAGAATTCATAATTTTGCTCACATAGCTTATTTTTAACTTTTGCTTGTAATATCAAGCTTTTCCCCTGACACCTGGGGGAAAAAAAGGGGATGAGGTTGTTTTGTTTCCTCGGGTCTTGTGGTTCTATCGGCCCGACGTTTCTAATCAGTGAAAACTGTCGCCTGCTCTCTGTGGGAACAAGGAAAAATTACTCACAGCTCTGTCAGAGTTCAAGTATTTTTGGACTCGCCTTTTGTGCCTCATGTAGCTGTTCAGAAGTTGCTTCCATCCACACGCTGCATCAGGTTTTGGCCACGTGTTTTAATTAGATTTTAATTTATTGTGCCACCGACGATAAGACACAATGACACGCGAGAGGCGCTGACATGTACAAAGACACAAAGAGACGAGCATTTAAAGATCCAGAGGGAGCCGTGACCTGAGCACGGTGCTCCTTAGTCTGATGTTGATGCTGCTGTGTCAAATTATGAAGCCAACAAACACAATAGATTTACCATTGAGTCACACTCTCACAGGGAAACATGCATTTGTTGGCCGCTGACACATTAACGGAATAAGCTTTCTAATGAGGTCTCTCTTATTAGTTTCAAGAATGGATAATAAATAATACTTCTTGTTTATATATCAGTTATGTGACCTGTAAACTAATGAGAAACGTTTAAATAAGAAAACACTTGTAAATTATTTAAGGTGTGCACGAAATCTGTATTATGGCAGTCAGTTAGGTTTGTTTTTTGCTAATGTGAACAAACCTATAATAAGTGGATTTTAAATCAAGTGATTAAGCGGTCCACTGTGGAAAGGCCTTTCTGTGTACATGTAAAAAATGAAAGCGAGCGTCATGCTGGGGGAAGATTTATTTTTTTGCCAGGTTGTTGTTGCCACAACCACGAATGACGAAGATGTCTGTTTTCAACTGACACAGGTTGAATAAGAAGAGAGTGCTGCAGACTTAATGATGATAATCAGTCTTGGCTTTGAGAAGTTTTTAATTGTTTCTAAAACACAGAAGAAGAAAAAAAATACTATTTAGCAGCATGAGGTGTAGGACACCTGATGCCTCACAGCAAGAAGGTCCCGGGTTCGAATCCATTGGCCGACTGGGGCCTTTCTGTGTGGAGTTTAAGTGGGTTCTGTCCGGGTACTCCGGCTTCCTCCCACTGTCCAAAGACATGCTCGTTGGTTCGTTAGGTGTGCATGTGAGTGTGAATGGTTGTCTGTCTCTCTGTGTTAGCCTTGCAATAGACTGGAGACCTATCCAGGGTGAAACCCACCTCTCGCCTGATGACATCTGGGATACGCTCCAGCACCCCCATTGACCCTTCACAGGACAAGCGGTTACAGAAGATGAATGAATGAATGAATGAAAGGTGTAGGACATGTTTCATAGTCATCAAAGTGACAGTGGTCCCCACACTTTACCGTCACTTTGTGTAACATGCTCCCTCTAGTTTATCCCTCCTCTTTGCTCCTGTTTTTGTTTGTGCAGTATGTAAATGGGTTATTTTTCTCCCAGTGCCTAAAATAACAACATGCCCATGCTGGGAGTTGTTGATCAGAAAAACCAGTGACGAAGAAGTCTGCCCAGAGAGGCTGTGTGGTGATGAAACACCACAGCGGGGAGTTAATGATGATTTACTTTACACCTCTTCCCACAAGGCCTCGGGCCTAACTACCCCTGTCCATCTCAGCCAGAATACCACTTGCATGACACACTGCATGGCACCCATGACTCCAGACACATGGTTTGTGACTGGTAACTCGGCCAAATGCCCAGAACAGGCTGCTGACGGATGGCAGGTCCCCGGCACTAGAGAGGGGACTCAACTTAGTCTTCCTCCTTAGTAGAAAGTGCCATGAGGGTTGAGTCATCAGTGGCATCAGTTTGGCACACAATGGCGGAGCCTCGCACCCACACAATCACTGTGAGTGGATACAATATGGACTCATCTGAGCAGACAGGATGTCACTGGGAGCCTCCTACTGTATTTCCCTATCGTTCGTTATTAGTATTCACCACGTATCTTAATGATGAAATATTCAGAAAGGAACCTGAATATTGATATCACCCTCATATCTACACAATAAAAATTAATTTCTACACCACTGCACACTAATGTACTCAACACTAATTTGGGAAAGGCAAAAACATACCCTCTGGCTGTTACTTTATCAATATTATAAAGATATGAAAACATATTTATCATCTCCCCCTGATGCTGATCTATTCTTTTGTTCATTTTGTTCAGCGGCGCCTTCGATGCCCTCCAACGTTATTCAAAACACTTCTATCATTGTGACGCCACTGCCATAAAAAATAGAAACCATCGACATCATACGTATACGCAATAAATAGGACATTGCATCATAGACAGGTACCTCATAGAGCGAGACGAATGCTAATACTGTAATCTCCTCTCACTCGCTGCAGCTGTGCACCAGCACCACATACGTCAAAGCCAGAAGAAGCCTCAATGTCGACCCAATAAAATGGCAAAAATATACATAAAAGATGTAAATATAATTCATTTTACTCACCAGAAACAATTTACATTCTTCCTTGGAGGCTGTCAGCTAAAGGTAGTGTTCATAGTTGACCTGAAAGCAGCGGACACACCCTTTCCCTGGCTGGGTCAGACTAGCTAGCTAGTTCCAGGGTTGGGCGGCCTTTCCTCACAATATCCAGCTTTTCCTTCAAAGTCCGCTGTGAAAATGGCTCTCTAAGAAGATTTGCAACCAAGTCGATGGCCTCTCCTACTTCCGCCATTGTGGGTTCAAACAATAGCTATCAAAGCGTTAACAGGGAGCAGCTTGCTACAGATGAACATGAACCGCTAGCTTGGCTTAAACGGAGCAGCTCTCTGATCGTCCGATCAGAGGACGTGAAAACGTTGACATTACCGTAAGCCACAGAGAAGGCCTAAGAATACAAACTTGAAATGTGATTGGTTAAAGGAACAGCGTCACTACAATGTGTTTGAAGCTTCAGTTTTATTTGTGAAGGCCCAGCAGTCCAACAGTGATTTATTAATTGGAAGGGTCTAACACCAAGAATAGTACAATTGTTTTCATTCATGCGTGGTGAGTTTCTTTAAAAGGTAGTCCCTGCCTCCGTGCATGCAAAAGCACCCACTTGCACGCCCACACCCGTGCACACCTCCGCACCTACATTTGCTTTTGCACGAGTCACCCACTGATGCAACCAACCACACACAGGCACTACAAAGCAAACGCCAACAAACACCGAGGCAAACTTTCAAAGGCCATAGCTGGAGAGACTTAGATCTGATTCAGTTGTTTTTACCGTGAGAGACGGACCAGTTGGACTGGGCTTAGCAATATAATCAGTTTAATCCTGTCGGCTTCTTCCACAGCTGGGTACGCTTATTTGCTCTGTTTCTTGCTCTTGCTCTGTTTTGGTTTCCCGTGCGCCCCCCCCTCTCTCTCCAAAAACCATCATTCAATTGTGGACAGAAGTTGATTTCTTCTCGTTTACAAGTGGCATCACATTCAAGTCAGAAATGTAGGTTGATGGATTAACAAATGCTCAGAGGCAAGTGTAAATAGTTGATGTGCTTGAAAAACAGACCTCTTTAAGTGTGTAACAGCTTACAAAACCTGTGCCTGAAATTAGATCCCTTTTCTGAGAATTTTTTCCGTGGCACAAAGTAATTGATGCACCAAATAACCTTAGGACCAATAGTTACAGTAATTACTGCCATTTCCCAGGCAGACGGGATGTATAGTCTGTGGGTTTAGGACTCTTGCGAGGACCACTGTCTCAGCTTTGCACCACGATTACATGTAATGATTTATCTTTTGTGTGCTTGAATTACAGGTCGTGGCTCTGATATCAAAACCTGTAATGACACAAAACCCAGGTACCTACTCCATCCCAAGCTCGTGACTTCTGTCTTATTGTGATACCCACACACGGCTGTGGTAATGGTCTTGTTTATTTCTAATACAGAATCACGAACCTCTTTTTTCCAAGGGAACGATCAGATTTCAGTTCTTCTCTTAAAGGCCTCAGTTGCTGCTTTTTTGTTTTTTGAAAGTTGTTGCACCGATAAAATTTGGAGTTGCCTGGAGTTGAAATATATCAGCATTACTGTATTACATCCTGTGCATGGGTTTTAGCTCACAAAGCAATAAATAATTTAGTGTGCATATGGTTAGAGTCCGGCCTTACGGCATCGCTGGTGGTGCCATCCGTCCGTCCGTGCCTGGCTCATGTTTTTTTCCATATTTGCTTTCAGTGCGCCACCAAACAAACTGCCAGGCCTCAATACGTGACGTCCAATACTGTCACTGTGCTGTGATGCGATCTGTCCAATCGACAAAACAAGTCTGTTCTAATAGAAGCTAATGAGGGACCCAAATGCAGACATGATAATGTGAAATTGACCGGCGCGGCCTGAGTCATTCACATCTGCTGCCACCTTGACTCACTTTCAGCGCTTGACACCAGCTCTGAATAAAGGATAATCAGATGTCATCGTGCTGCCACCCTGCCCAGATTCAACGCATCTTGACTCAAACAACAAACTTCAACATAGATGTGTGAAATTCATTTGCAGGAGGATGAGTTTGATTCCAGTTTTAATCAATCTCTTCACTGAACTCAATATAATTTTTAAATCATGTTTCCTCCCAAACAACATTTACTTCAGCTTCTTTATTTTCTTGTATTGACAGAAAATACAAAGTCTTTTCTCTGTTACAGAATGGAGCCGGCTTGATTTTACTATATTGCTAAAGCCCAGTGGCAGGCTGTGAAAGTTTTCCTGACTGGGTCAGGCTAGCTAGCTAGCTCCAGGATTAGGTGGCCTTTCCTCACAATATCCAGCTTTTCCTTCAAATCTTCTGTGAAAATGTCTTTCTAATAAGATCAGCAACCAAATGAAGAGACTCTTTCACTTCCGCCATCGTGGGTTCAAAAAATATCTATCAAAACATTAACCGGGACAATTTGCTTGTCCAGCTCGCTGCAGATGAACATGAACCGCTAGCTTGGCTTAAACCAATCAGAGGGCTTAAAGACGCTGACGCTACTGTAGGCCACAGAAAAGGCCTAAGAATACAAACTTCAAATGTGACTGGTTAAAGGAACAGCGTCATTACGATGTGTTTCAGGCATCAGCCGCCTGCAGCTTTAATTGTGAAGCCCCAGGCAGATTTCTTTGACTCCGGTAACACATGATGGCGGAAATATGATTGGATAAAAGCTCTAAATCAAAGAAGTACCACAGCTGAAAGACAGATGGGCCATAAAATGAAAAGAGTAGGCTATTGGGAATAATTTAATAAGATTAAAGGGAAAGTATTAAAATGTAAGTCAGTGATTTTGATAAAGTTTAGGCAAGCAGAGAAGGCTTTGCTGGCCCAGACGGCCCACCACTGCTGCAGCTTAATAGATAAAAACTATAAAAGTAAAAATAAAAAAACACTGTAAAAGTAATTTTGCATAAACACAGACAGAATTCTTATTCGTATTATCTCAGGATCCACCCCACAACCTGTTGACAAGCTGAGAGAAACACAATTCGCCTTATAAGTTTGCTTAGTGTAGATTTTATTTTTTTAAAAGGCCAATTTTTAACGTGCTGAATTGAACTGAATTGAACTGAATCTATTGGTGAGCGTTGAAGAAGTCCAAATCATAATTGCACCCTCTTTTATGAACAAACTGCCTGGAGCCACTTTAGTCCTTTTAACGATCTCTTCCATCACTAAGAGATAATATGCTCAGAGCATCGAACATGACACACAGTGTGAGAGCTACTTTTCCCATCTGCCATAACCAGCAGTAAACCACAGACCGTGGCATTATGACAACGCGATGTGTCATCCCTGTAATGAACGTTGGGAGTTTGGATTCATTTGTGCCAGCCAAATTAACATCTGATGCATCTGTGATTGGAAAATTACTCACAATGGATCTGACCGTATCAAGTGCATCATCAAAAACCTGTAAAATAACAATGAAGAGGTATTTTGAAGAAACAACATATACGTATATACACAACACACACATATGAGGAACTATAGTGAACGCTACAGGACTTCATTCATACCATTCTCAGTCCAGCTGTACATCAACTCACCTTTCTGTAACAGCTGCAATGGACACTAATGGTGACTATCATTCGTGTGTATATAATCTATATTCATCCGTCTCTATTTTTTTGTATATTTGTTCATATGCTAATTTGTACATTTTTGCTTATACTACGTCTATCACAGGGCTAACACAGAGAGACAGACAACCATTCACACCTACAGCCAATTTAGAATCACCAATTAACCTAATGAGCATGTCTTTGGAGGGTGGGAGGAAGCCGGAGTACCCGGAGAGAACCCACACAGACGCAGGGAGAACATGCAAACTCCACACAGAAAGGCCCTGTCGGCCCATGGATTCAAACCCGGGGACCTTCAATCTAGAATCTCGCTGTGAGGCATCAATGCTAACCACCTCACCACTGTGCCGCCCTTTATTTTACTTATTGGTTCTTAAGAGTGTTTTTTTATGTGCAACTGAGGTACTGTGACCAAGCAATTTCCCTTGTGGATCAATAAAGTTTATCTAAGTCTAAGTTTATATATGACTTAGACAGACTTCATTGATATACAAGGGGAAATTGCTCAGTCAAAGCACCTCAGTTGCACATAAAAAAAAAAAAAATACTCCTGAGAACCACAAGTAAGAAAGAACAATAGGTGAAAATGAAAATAATAAAAAAATAAAAAATCTAGTAAAAAAAAATGTATAAGTAAAAAAATGATAAAATATGCATATGAATGAATGTACAAGTAACAGAGGCAGAAGCAAACATTCACAGTAGTTAATACGGGTGGGCTGCCACCACACCAGTAAAAATGTACTGTAAAATGTAAATGTATTGAACTGTTTCTGTATGAAGCAGTACAATACATGGCTATGGATACTGGATGTTAGGTGTCATCGAGGTAAATGAAAATATATTAAGTGATGTTTTTACTCTCACAGGGGTCAAGCTTGTTTTGTGATAAAACTAGCCACATGCACCATCAAATGTTGCTTTCATGACATCCCGCCTACTGTAGGTCAAGAGATCATTTACATAACACGCCCAGCTTGTATTTTTTTCCAACTTCACATAAGGCACTTAGTAACTGATCTGATACACGTACTTAAAATAGTCACTTAGGAATCCCTCCCCACACACAGGCACACGCGAGTCATACTGTCTTCAAAAGCAGAATGTGTGTAGGAGACTCAACCATACAAAGAAATATCCGGCTCGCACCAATTCCACCGAATGATACGCTACGTTTGTTTTTCTCTCTCCTCTCGCCCTCCTCCATTCATGCATTTGTCATGAGGTGTCTTTAGGTTTGCTTGTGTGATTCGTCACAGGCGTGCGCTATCTTTATCTGGGCTCGTGTGGGCCCCCATTCATGCGATACCCCCTATGCTGTTAAGGCAGGGAAGGCAGGGAAGGCTTACCGGGGGCGAGGGCGAGTAGGCGTGGGAGAAGAGGAAAGGGGGCAGGTAGCGGGGTCAGCTGGCACCGTCTGCTCAGGAAGCGCAGCCTGTTTTGCATGCACAGAGAGATGCTGTGTTTTTTTCTTAACGAGATGGCAAAATGTGTATGAGAATTACTTCAGGAAATGCTTTTTTATAAAAAAAAAAGATCTTAAAATTGAGAGAGGGTGATATGATTCTTGCCCTGACATGAGTCACATGGTGATTACGTTCTCAATTAGCGTTGAGGAGCTGATGATGAGGGGCCCCTCTTGAAGCCGGGAAAGTCTGTGGGAGAGTAAGGCGACCTTCTGGAGTTTGTCATGGAATCGCCTCGTGAAAGCGTCTTCCTTCATGACATCAGTGTGCGCTCCCACAGCGTTTGGAACATTATAATCAACAACAGACTGGGAGCTTCCTGGTGATTCATTCATTTCTAACAACCTCCTCTGTTGTCCCTCCCTGATCAAGTGTTTAAAAGCTGTTTAATAGTTAAATAAATAAATGTTTTATTTTTTTATTTCAACTTTGCAGGTTGAGTGCGTGCCAGATTTGGAGGAGCTGGCAAATTTACAGTATGAATTAATAACTCCTGTTCTCTCCTGGCAGCTTGTGGTTGGAAGGAGCCAGAAGGCAGAATAAGTATCCTCCGCGGCTCTTATGTTTCAGCAGAGGAGGTTGTGTGAATCATAACTTTCATGCAAAAACACTTAAAAGCAGAAAGCAGCAGTACCTGGTCTGCAGTTGGCGGTGTTATTCAAAAAGTGTGAGGCTGTTTTTTTGTTGTTGTATTTTTTAGCCCTAATAGCTTTTTTCCTGAGAAGTTTGGTTTCTAGTCTAATGGTTTGTTTTCAAATCTCTGCTTTTATTTCACTTTCAACGTGAACTCAAATGCGCTTGTATTTGTGCTTCCGCAACAGCTTGTGTAACACCTGAGATGTCATTTCAAGCAGGAGAGCCTTCCTTCTCAGTAGAATATATAAATAAATAAAAAAATTACCAAGAGAAAAGAGAAATGGGAGCAGCCTTTACGATTAGACCAGATCTTTGCGTCATCGTGTTAGAGGAGGAGGAAACGGTGAGGAATTGCCGGGGATAGAAAACACCCTTCCATCTAGACGCTGACGGTGGTGTTGATGAGTTGAAGAGTGGTTCGTGATGAGTTTGACCCGCTCTCTGGATATAAAGACTGGTGGTGAAGTGGGTGGAGGAGGGTCGCAAGAGAGTTGAAGCAATTTTGTACAGAAGAGACAGTTGGGAGCGGCAGAAGAGAACTTATTTACATTTTGACGGCAACAATATGATTCAGGCTGTGGGAAAGTCTGATTGGTTAAAGTGGAAACTCCTGTAATCGGCTGATCAGAGAGACTCGGAGACAGAGGGAGATATGATTGAACTTTGAGTCTTATATTTGATTTGATTTTAAATTCAGTTCAATACAGTTTAATTTATGTAACATCATGTTACTGAACCCGGGGCCTGGGGATGACCCACATGCTTGAAGCTGGCCCGGGAGGGAGGTGGGACTGAAGAGTGTGCGCATAAAGTGCATAAATCTGTATGTGTAAAGCATACATGCAGCATATAAATATAATGTATATGGTACAAACAAGATTACATGATACAAAATAAATACAAAGAAGAGCAATAACGGATTAAAAAAGACTGATATAGCCTGAATTCAAAGTATTTGTTGTAGATAGGTTTATTCCCTGGTGGACACCTTTAAACTACAATGCCTTAATTTGTCAGGACCAGAGTTTATGATGCATAAAACGTAACATGAATGGATTATTTTGCATTTTTGCACACCCAGCACATACAGAGAAATGTCAGCATTCATTTGGAGCGACGTTTCTAGACGCCGGCCAGATCTGAGCTAATTATCTACTCCTCTTTGAAGAATATCCGGCTCTAGAGCTGCATGTACGGTGTACGCTGGGTTCATCACAGCTCCTTGTTGAAAACTACTGCAGGTTAAAGCAAAAACAGTGGAGCTCAAGTATGGAGCTCTTGAGAGCTCTTGAGAGCTCCATACTTGCAGAGTTGGGCATTAAAGGGGAATTACCGTTTTTTAAAACCTGGACCTTATATGCCATCAGGGAGGTGACTGCGGAGTCTTCAGGCCAGGACCAGCAGACTCAAAGACAGCTTCATCCACCAGGCTGTCAGGAAGCTCAATTCCTTACCTGCTCTGCCCCCTCTCCCCATT
>JASGAT010340874.1:0-11120 GCA_030220025.1 Chelon auratus | reverse complement strand
TGTGTGTGTGTGTGTCTCTCTCTCTCTCCCTCTCTTTCTCTCTCGCCAGGCCAAAACACTTCCAGCTCGATACTCCTTAATGTAATGAGTGAGAATTGGTGTTAATATACTGATAAAGCGGCACAATTTGTTTGTTTGCCTTCTCCTGCGACTCGGCTGCGAGGCATTTCGTCTCCAGCACTTCAATAACAACTCGGCCTGAACTCAGTTACACATCTTCGCCCACACCTCACCTTTTAAGTCCTGTCAGGAGCAGCCTCTACCTTTTTTTTTTTTAGATTTGCTGCATCAGCTATCGCAGTCGCGCACTGACCGGGGGTTGTTGTGTTTTCGTTTTTTTCATTTGAAAATACGCGTCAGAAAACAGACAGCTGCGCGCGCCGTGCCGTGCGTCAGTTTCAGATGCGCAATAAATATGCGGGATGCAGCTGAGAAATATGAGTTTATCCAGTCGCTGTTTGCATCCCGGTGTGTTATCAGGCAACGCGGTGGTGAAGCCGAGAAATTGCACAGTGCTAAGAAAATTCAGTAATCGGTCGAGGCTGCAGCCTGCGATGATCACGGTCCTTTAGGTAATTAAACGCACTCAGCCATTTAAGCACATGATTGAAAGAAGACTGAAATTTAACCCGCATCATTATTATGATTTTTTATTTATTTTTTTATTTATTTTTTTGCGAGTTTAATAGCCGCCCTTACATGCGCCATTTATTTGTACGAGTGGGTCCATTGTTGGGGCGATACTCTTATCTGTGATTACCATTGATTTCATTCATGATTGCTTTGACCAGTTATGCGTGATAGCGGTAATGATCATCAAGATGATTTTGTGCAGACCAGGAGGCCTGACGGTTTCTCTCCTGCAAACAACAGGTGTGGGCGTCGCTCTGAGTGTGTGTGTGTGTGTGTGTGATGGTGTGTGAGTGTGTGTGAGTAAGTGTGTGTGTTTTCAGTTAATTCGTGAATTTATTCAGGAGGCTCTCAGCAGGAAAATTTAGGCAAAATTGTGTTTGAATTGAAATCTTATTGAATTGAGAAAAATTATCCCCAAATTTAAAACATGGCATTCCTACTTATAAGCACAGTACTTGAAAAAAATATTGGATTGATTCAAAATTCACTTCATAAGATTTGATTTGTAATATCGTATAGTAACAAGGAAATTTAATTGCGAATGGAAGTCTGAACTATTTTTGTGTAAATTTCTCCCTATGATCAGCATCTTTAAAGTCCCGCGGGAGTAGCAGGACATGCAGAGGTCATTTAGGTCGAAGTTTAACCTCCTTTTTTTATTCATTATTTTTTTTATTTTTTTTATTTACACTCCTGCAGTGAGGTGCACAGATTCGTGGAAAAGTTGCACCATTTGGTGGATTTTATCCACTTGAATCCGCGAATTCCCTCAAATATCAGCGGGCGTCGAGCTGTCACCTCTCTGCTGAAGTTCTCCTATGTCGTAGGAGAATCACCGCTTGTATATCACACTGATACACAAGCACTGTTTTCCTGTCCACCGGGGACACGGACAGCTTTTCAACGTGCACGAATTTTTCAATTCAGTCCCGTCCTCTCTCAATCACAAGAGAGAGGGAGAGAGAGTCAACAGAAATATCCTTAATCTTTATTATATGTCTTAATCCAGTTGACTGATCTGTTGTCTCCAAATAAAACTTAATAAGTGGAAATAAAAAATAAATATATATATATATATATATATTTTTATCTGTATATATATTTTATGTAAAGCCCTGATTTTTATTTCTTTTATTTTAATTTATGTTCCTGGGGAAAATCAGCAAAAAATATAGTTTAATTTGTCTGAATTTATTTATTTATTTATTTATTGCTCCAAACTACTCAAATAATTAAATCATTGTGCCCTTTTAACCTAACAACTGATGCTCAGATTAATATTAATAATTTCGGAATATAAAATAAGTATGTAGAAATTATTATATTATAAATATGCATTATGACACTGTGAGTTTTATTACATGTATTATGTTGTGTCCCCCAAAAAAATAATGAATAATAAAAATCAAATATGACAGCAAAGACACACACACACACACACCGCAGTATTTTTCCAAACATCCTGAACAGAAACCCCGAATAAAGACAGAAGTCAGCGTTTTCACATCGTCTGACTGAAGCAACGAATTAACCAAATTATTAATTTTGGAATAACCCCGAAGCTAGTTCGTTATATTTAATAACATGTAACACAAAGACTTTATGAGCTGACATCGATTCATTCATCAATTGATTTCACAGTCGTTTTGTTCCTTTGTTGATCTGTGTGGGGTTGCCCAACCGGAGTTTCGGGTTGCATCTGTGGGTACGATAAGCTGTGTGTGTTGTGTGCGTGCCTGCCTGTGTGTGTGTATGTGTGTGTGTGTGTGTGTGTTTGCGGTTTTGTTGCGATCGACCCTGTAAGAATGACTTAAAGAGGCTCCATACAAACCATCTGTAGGCTCCTCTTTCTTTTCAGATATGATTTGGCAGCTGGAGAATTTCTGGGTTTATTTCTGATGTTGTAAAATTGTTTTATTTTATTTTTATTTTTACACCACTCGGACAGGGTTTATACTTTACACACTACTTTAAATTAGTTACATACCTTATCCAGTCTTATACAGGCTATCCTATTTTTTTCCTTCAACCAGACTGAAACATATCACATAAAATTATTTTATTATGCTTCTGCCATTATTTCTTAATTTTCGTCCCCGCAGGTCACCCTTTTTTTTAGGAATTAAAACGTGCTACAGATAAAAACAGCCCTCCCTCTGTGTAGAAATGTGAGATCCTAACACGACGTTAAATGTTTTGCCTCCTTACAATGATCATCTGAATGCCAGCTCCTCTCCTCTTTAATTGCGCGGACAACGTCCTTGCCTTGTGTTCTTAGCATGCGCATTAAACAAGCCATTATCGGCCCTTTAATAAGCGATGGCCTGTCAGGGCGTCAGATAAGCGGGGAGCGTGCACAATCGCTGCTGCTGCTGCTTCAACGCCGCTGGACACTGATTTATCCTCCCCCTCCAAAAAAAAAAAAAAGTAATCTATTACTCATTTCCATAAGTTTCACAGCCGTCTCTCAGTGTATCACCTTTTGGGACAGATCAGGTTGGAGCCGAAAAGCCCCAGTCAAACACGCAGTTCTGGTTGAAATATAAAGAAACTATTAGGGGAATTGAAGCCAATCGGGACTCAAGGTGGAAGAGTTTTTCTTTTGGGGTGGATGTGGGGAGGAGAGGGGGTCTCCCCGGCGTTACGTAACAGCGGACTGAACTCCATCAACACAATGCTGATGTGGTCTGGTCAACAATTTTAACTGCACAACAGCTTGCTCTTTGGAACCGTATCTTGCTTTGGCTCTTGTGTAAACCATCACAGATTGTGGAGGGTCAAAAAAAAACAGTCCACACAGCATGATTAGGTTTTTTTTTTCTTCCTCCACCTGGAATCTCAGCACACAAAACCTTCATTCATCCCACATTTTAAAATCCCTTTGTGCAGCTATTGGACTTCAAAGCGCCAGGAACAAATAATTAGATTCAATTATGATTATCTACAGTATGGGCTCTTTGTGTTGTTGTTTTTTTTTTGTTGTTGTTTTTTTGCTTTCTTTCTTTTGGAAAAAAAAAGCGGGGACGCGCACACTGTGCCATTAACCCTTTGAAGCTAGCCGCGCGCATTCCGTTGACTCTGCCAGCAATTTGATTTAAAGGTCATTCTCTCCTATCGATCCGGTTTGGCGAGGGGGCGACGGAGTAGCGTAGGAATTGATCATCTAAAATAGAAGAGACGGTATCCGAGACTGTACAGAGTCCAGACCTCTGCTGCATTTATAATTGCTAACCACGTACCCCGTGTGAATTGGATCGTGTGTGAATGAGAGAGAGAGAGAGAGAATGAGAGAGAGCATGTGTGTGTGTGTGTGTGTGTGTGCGCGCTTTTAAGAATGGGTGAAGAAGTGGAGGAGTCGGCTCCTGCTTCAGTCAGACTAATCTGATTTCTATTAAAATTACATTATTTTGAATAATAAGGTCAGCGCGCGCGTGTGTGTGTGTGTGTGTGCGTTGTGCCGGACGGAGCAGTGTGGGTGGGGTGCATATTGAGCGTAAGGAGGTTAAACGACTGTGAACTTTAAGTCGTCTCACGCTGCTAATCCCAGCAATAGAAGGGAGCCACTAAACCCTCTCGGATTCACAAGTCAGCGTTTGACGGTTTTGGGGCAGAGCACGCAGAGAAGTCCGCAACGAGCGCGCAGCGCCAGAGCGCTGTTAGTCATTCCGTGTGTTATGGAAGGTGAGCTGTTAATGGGAGAAAAGGTGTTGCGCTGTGGAGATTGGAGGAAGAGGGGGGGTGGTGGTAGTTGCATGGATGCATGGCGCAGCTCCAGAGATGGAAAGGAGAGACCGGGGGAATGGAAATCGATACAGATCCAGGGCTCGCCAGATCGGCCCTAACAATGTGGCGCAGATTCTACATCCCGATCACATACGTACAGGAGGGAAGGAACGAGGATGCCACACGTACGCAGGCTGGTGCGTTATGCAGCCATGCATTAGTGATCTGGTTGCAGTCATATGTTTTATAAATGATGTATATTTGTTGCATTAATTGTCCATCGCGTACTGCACAGCCAGCCTCTTCGAGGTTACGTATAACGGCGCAATGCACGAGGTGTCATTTCATCTGCTATGAGCTCCACTGAAGCCGGGATTTAAACAAAATAGCCTCGAGGTATAACCTCAAGAAAACGACTGTTGCTCTCCCACCAGGGGATTGCAAAGGCGATGCTTGTACACGCGTGTCTCGGTAGCCTACTTACAGCACACGTTGCTGTGCTTAACGAACAACGAGGCTCTGAAACCACAGCTGCACTGTTTACTCCCCTATCTTCCCCTCATACATCAATTATTAAAGAACCAATCGATCATTTCGCGGGCCAACATCAAGCCATCTCTTCGTGGAGGAAAAAATAAATAAATAAATCCAGTTTTAGATTAACACGCATCAGTCACACATCTTAATGGTGTAAATCTAAATGATCCTGGATTAAATGACCAAAACATGAATAAAGAGCTCTCACTCTCGACACGTCTTTGTTGCGGCCGGATGCTTTTTGTTGCCAAAAGAGAAGACGAGCTGCTGTTTGCGTTGAGCAGCTCCCAGAAGAAGCTGTGATTTAAATGGCGGGCTTCGCGCTGGACCTGAAAGTAGGATGCAGGATGGTGTGATTGACGCGCTTGTGGATTGTAATATTGATCGATGGGTGGAAGCTGTTGGATGAAATAATGGTGTTTAGGGCCTACACGAATGCTATTAAGTATGTATTGGTAAAACTCCAGTTCACCACCTTGAACTGTCCTCAAAAAGACATCCCGCGGTGCAGCGTGGACATTTCAGCACCCAGGACAGCGCCTAGCAGGGAACTGACCTGCAGGGAAACGGGCTTATTCATGAACGCTGTGTTGCGACAAATAAAACCATTTTCTGTCCGATATATATTATAAATCTATTTTATATACAGAAGACAAGACATATTTATCCTAAGCTATTACACATCAATCAGGTTGAGGCAACAATTTAAGACAAACGCCTCAAAATGTTAAACCTCTGCTGACAATAAAGGCCATACTCAGTAAGGAAGGCAACCGATCAGGTTAATAAAAACATATATTTGCCAAGATAAATGGATGTAGGCTCTGCTATGAAGCACGGTGCAGAGGGGAAAGGGCGCAGCGGGATGGGGAAGGGGGGGGGCTGGTGGTGGATGGGGATGAGTACTGCTCCAGGATTAGGCCTGTGTAAACTGCGTGTAGTCCATTGAAACATGAATAGAGGCCTCCCACCCTCATTCTCAACAATGTTTTTCCTCCGTGTCCCGTGGGTCTTGACCTGCACACCCTGGCACGTGCCCTGGCCATTCAGATGGTAATGAACTATACTGCTTTTTTTTTTTTAAAGGGACTTTGGCATGCCTCGGCATTCTGCGTCGCTGTTAGAAAATATGAGGTACGGAACTGGAAAAACGTCGATTTGGGTTTCTCTTTACGCGCCATTTATGTTTGAGTCCAGTCTGGAAAAAAGGCTACCCAGATATAAGACTAAATAGCAGACGAGTAAGCTTACAGTGCATATAACAAATGGGACATGATTACAGCAAAGAGTGTGTGC
This sequence comes from Chelon auratus, assembly GCA_030220025.1. Lineage (NCBI taxonomy): Eukaryota > Metazoa > Chordata > Actinopteri > Mugiliformes > Mugilidae > Chelon > Chelon auratus. Next base: position 4,931 of record JASGAT010340874.1, on the reverse strand, counting down.
AGTAACCTTTTTTTATTTATTTATTTTTTTATAACAGCTGTCCCCTTTCCCAACCTTTTCCGGCTCCCGCCTTCCCCCCACTTCTCTCTGCTCCGGGGGAGAGACCAATGGGAGAGAGTGCTGAGGCGGGATAATTGATAGATGCACTGGCCATCCTTATCGATCAGGGCTGTATTGACCCGACCAAATACATTGAGATGGAGTGTGGAATTCAACACAAATGCAAAGACGAATTGTTTTCATCGTTAATGCGATCTTTAAATGCCTCCCAAACCTCACCCTGCCCGCGTCTTTCTTACTTGTGCTGCTTTACAATGAAGCTGCGTGTCTATACAGCAGCCGTCTAAGAGATGTGCTTCATGATGCACGTATTTTATTTTATTTTATTTTAAAAAAAGCTTTATTTGGACGTTATGTTCCTGCTTGTAATGGACAGAATAGGTGGAAAAATCGGTCCGTCTTCGCCCTCGTTGCTTTATTAGATGTTAAGCGTGAAGGACACACACATTGCCCTCCCAAACGGGCCTATATCTCTGCTCTGTTTTTCCTTTCAGGAGTGGATTGTCATGTGTGTGTGTGTGTGCAGACACTGGCATTTTCGCATTAGCTAAGCAGGGCAGCTGCATTGATTTGTGTGACTGTGATGAATTTGGAATAGTAATTTGAATTTATTGATTGATGTGGCCGAGCGAGTATGACCCAGCCTCACTTTCAGCATCACAACCCCCCCTATCCCCATCCAAACTCCCACTCCCAGCCCACATGCGCACCGAGGATAATTGTGATTTTAAATGCAATAAGTAAAATGTTGCTCCCTGCATTTACATACGAGTCATTTGTCATTCGGCCCATCCGGTGTTTCCCTGAGATCTCCCCTGGCAGCAGGTTAATGCATAATAGACGCTGTAGCCTTAAAACCGGCCTTTCCAAGAAAATAAGAACATTAACAAGATATTTAACATAAACTGTGTTTGGAGATGGATTCACTGACAACACCTGTCACCACTGGGTCACATTATAGTAAGAATAAAATGGTAATTGTCCTTCTGCAAACCTAAAGAGAAAAAATGCGCACACACACCCCTTACACCTCTATGCTGTCCTGGGCCTGACCACATTAAAATATGCAGAAGGTGTGCACTGCACAGCTCTGTGCCACTACTGCGGGTCAGTTGAATCGGAGGGTTTTATCCTGGTGCCTGGTGTGGAAGATATAAAACCCCACAGCCCAATTAGCTTTAACAGCAGTGGCACTTAAAGAGACAATTGTGGAGTGTTTAAATCTTTATTTACCAGAACCCCACTAAATACGCAAAGGAACAATTTACATGCCATTAAGTGCTTTTCAATAGGGCATTGACTGGAACTAAAATATGCCACTATATCTGCTTAATTGAACTGTTCACTGAAATACGACAAGGAAGCTCTGATTGACGTCTGGGAGCGCAGCACGTCTAAACAGGGCCTTTACACAAACATCGATGAGAGGGGACCTCTCACTCACATCTCCGTTTTAACCCCACTGTGACGTCTCTCGTTTCATTTATGTCCAGTTAATCAGGTTGTTGGTCTTAAAAGACTTTAAAGGGGGGCGGGTTCAAATCACGGCCTTTAGTGTGATAATCTTTGCGCAATAACAATTGACACGACGGATCAAAGAGACGAAGCGTTCAGGAGGCCGAAATTTTGAGACAGAGGCGGTTTGTGTCACAGTTTATATATGTGGAGTCGCTTCTCTCGACACTACAATAAACAATATCTCAGCTACAGAATGCCGAAAAAAAGGTCTTTGAATCAAATTTGGACACAGCGTGCCCCAGAGTGCCGAGGAGACGACACAGGCCAGAGAACGACGCATCTGTTTGTGTCTCTGTCTTTCAGATCCAAATCGATCATTTATCAGTCCGCTACTCTGAAAGGGGACGCCTGGATCTGAAATATTGATCCATAGGAGGTCATGCACCCCCGGCTCTTTGGCCAGGCCTCAGACGAGCCTTGTTTGCGGCGACGCTCTTATTTGACAGGGCAAGTGCCAACGTATTAGATCAAGTTAGTTAGATACACAGAAGTGGGCATTTTGGCTTGGAGTGATATCAAAGTGTGGGCCCGTTTTACCTTTAAAGAAGTAGCTGCAAGATGCAATCAATCTCACATCCTGCTGATTTCCTTTGTTTGGCCTCTTTCTGTGTGTGTTATTGTGTGTGTGTGAGGGAGAGAGAGAGAGAGAGAGAGAGAGGGCGACAGGGGGAAAGAGGGTGAGGCAAGGGGAAAGGGATGAATGTATTCGTACTGTATCCGTGCGTAAAAGTGCTACATGTGCGTAAAACTGAACGCGTCCGAGCGTACCGTGCGTGAACGTGGTCTCCCATCTTTTGTTTATCACACCTGGAGTCTTACACAGCGTCTGTTTATACTTTCCTGGATTGTAGCATCAATCAAAATATAGATTCCCCCAACGTCTAACACCCCAACTGTCATGATGAAGTTTTACTCGATACAATCGACTAATAACTTCTAGTAATGTCTGTTTGAGCAGCTATTGACAGTCTCGCCACATTGACTTCTAATTGATCCCTCCACATCACTCAGGTTGGGAGCTGTCTCCTCACTCACCTGCAAGCCTGAGCGCTGACATCCGCTGGAACTCGGGCTCCTGGAGCCACTTCCACATCCTCCTGAACGTCTCGCGGCCAGACTTGAGCTTACTCCACGGTTTAGGGTTCCGCAGCAGGTCAGACAGAGTTCCCTGGGACCGGCACAAGATCCTCTGAGCAAAGATGGCCTGGGGGATGCTGTAGCGCTTGAGCTCTGCTGTTATTCGCTGTGCCACCTCCTTGGTGTTTATCTCCTCCACCTGCCCCGACCCAGCTCCCTGCCCGCCTCCCACCACTGTCTGTCTGTCCCGGTCTGACAGCATTGACCCGTTTGCCTGAGAGTGCGGATGGCTGTGATGGTGTATGCCGTTCAAGGATGTCATGAGCCCGGCGCCGTGGCCCCCGAGACCCCGGGCCAGGTGCTCCTCTCCCCGGGACAGCATGGCTGCGTGGGACTCGAAGCCTCCCGAGGACAGCATCTTGTCATTAGAGAGGTGAGCTCCAGGACCGTAGGCGCCGAGAGTCTGCTGGGAGCTGTGCAAAGACCCCAGACCGTTAGACAGAGGGGACAGGGGCTGCCCCATCCCGGACATGTCTTTGGGGTAGTGGCCGTAGAGGTTACTCATGGAGGCGAGGCTTCGGTCGTCCCTCATCAGGGTGAAGCTGCCGCTCACGTTCCCAGCTGCAAGCCTCTGGTGCGCCGGATGATGGTGAGCATGTGGGTGTGGATGGTGAAATTTCTCCGAGACGGTGGATATAGGGGGTAGGTGCTGCAGCGGCGTCAGCGTGGTATAGGTGCTGCTCAGGCTCATCCCGGAGTCGCACGACATGGTCATAGCCGGATGCAGGGGGCCAGACAAAGCGTGGTCTGTGCGGTAGTCCCCTGCTCCCTCCAGTATCGAGGCCATGCTGGACACCATGGCTGACCGTCCGTGCGACACCAAGTTCCGATGCGACGCCGACGACTGGCGCGCGTGTGGGGAGTTCATTAAGTCGCTCGTTTGGTGGGAGTGAGACACACCGTGCAGATTTCCAATGTTTTCCATTGTAAGCTCCATCGTTGAAAGGATCTTTATTTCCACCCCTTCTCGCCACTCTCTCTCGCTCTCTCCCTCGCTTCTCTCCCTCGCTCGCCCTCTCCCACTGTCGCTCTATCTCACACTCCTTTCCAATAAATTTTGAACGATTTCAAAGCCAAGCCATTGATTGTAGTTGCCTCTCTGCAGTCAATCCAGCATGGTTTTAAAAGATCGGGTCCCGGCCGCCACACAAACTGCGCCGCAAAAACCTCTGCTCAGTGTGTGAAGGTGTCTGCGCCCGCCTCGATTTCTCTCGCTGCCGAACACCTTCTACTATACCCAAAGCGCTGCTCCGCTCGCTGTGTGTATATTGACGCGCCCGCGCTCATGTTAAGATGAGACCGAGCCTGTGCGCATGTGCGCGCCCCCGCGGTGTATCCTCGCACCCGCGCACTCTGTCTGGGGCCGGCCTGACGTCACTGCCCCCCCACCTATACCCACCCACCCACCCATCCACCCCTTACCCCGTGTCATGCGTTGCTCATGTTGCAAACTGGACCTCGAATTCCAGAAAAAAAAAAAAGATTGCATTAGAGAGACTTTAGATAAAAACACAGAACTGCGACCCTCTCCAGCGCGTGCAACATTTACACTCAGATGGATAAGGAGGACACGCTCCTTGTTTTCTCTGATAAAAAACCTTTTGACACGGCGCCAGCAGCACATGTGACGGCTCTGTTGAAGGTTAAATATTAATTGACATGTGTCACGCCAGGCCACGGGTGTAATGAGGAAACCAGATCTCGTAGAGGGAGGTCAGAGCTTATAGAGACTTTTTATTTTGAGGATGCGTAATTTATCGATGCCGGCAGAAAGAGCTCCATAATATAAATATAACCACTTATTTACGAGTTTACGCACGAGAACCGCAGCTTCAAATCTGACTAGCTTCAGCTTACAACTGCTATCTAAAAATCTGAAACGATCTGATGTTTCTTCGAAGCGTCTTGCCGTAAAGCTCACTCTCATAACTTTTTCTTGCAACTTTTTTTTTGTTTGTTTTTTTGTTTTTTCCTCCTGCAAATCTTACTGGATAAATCTGCGAAGTTTCATTTCATCATAGCCTCTAGGCTTTGACCCCTTTCGCATCTTTGCTCCTCGCAGTCAGGCCACGAAAATCAAACTCTCACCCATAAACTCGCGCATAATCTTGCACGCCTCGTAAAAGTTTGCACGTGGAACTTGCCGCTCGCTGATGTCAATCCGGTTCAGCCATCCATCAATGTCAAAGTATGTATGGATCAGGGATGGGGGGGGG
>JASGAT010340870.1:426-17142 GCA_030220025.1 Chelon auratus | reverse complement strand
TCAGGGCGGGCTTTATACGATGATGGACAGATGATCAACAGTAACATAATCAACCACGTCACCAAAGAGCGCTTGGGTTGAATTTGTTTACAACAAAGATGGCTAATAATCACAGCCCAATGGAGCAGTATCAGACTCCCATTCTGGCTACGTCACGACATTTCTGATACAGCGGCGGCAGAAAAATAAACCATGGCGGGCCGCCGCTCCAAAATCAACATAGAGGAAACACTGAGCAGATTCCCATTTTGTAGGATTCCCAAAGGATTCCCGCAAGCAGGCACGAGATAATGGAGCAGTTGGATCCCTCAAGAAAGGGATTTCACTTGTGTTGCAGTCACTTTATATCAGGTACAGAATCCAGCGTTTTCCAAGTGTAACATCTTGTTTATTTAGCATGATTTTAACACGTTGTCCAACAGATTTCTTTTCATAAAGGCAAGTTAGGCTAATGTTTATAATGTGGATTACAAAGGGGTGTTGCTCATTCTGCACTAAAACTACTCACAATGAGAAAGAACTGAATTTTTCCTCAGAGTTTTCCTGCCAACATGGCGGTGTCAACAAAAAAAAGTCACATGACGCCCGCAGCTCTATTGGCCCCTGTTATTTCCTTTGTGCAGCATGGAGTGCTACAGCTGTTGCTGTTTTGTATTCCTCTTCCACTTTCTTTTCCCAACGTAACCGCTCCACCTCTGTAGCCGACGGCAAGTGTTCACTGTTGCTCATTCGTTTGAACACCTTCCCTTCTTGAAGCTAATTTACATCTTCAGTCTGGATCAGAGGTTGTTGTTCTTTGCTGTGTGTCACTTTAAAAAAGAGGAAGGTGACGTTGAAAGTTGACATTATTATTATTTTAAATGCTTGACCTGACAGCTACATTATTGCTGGAAGTTTTATCTTGTTTATAAAAGACTTATTATTTGCACTTGTACCACTCAGTCACTCGTTCCCCCACACAATGGCATTTTGTTTGAGGGAAGTGTAGACCAGGCTCACCAATTAGTGCATTCCCTTGGGCTCAGTGTCCACACAACTAACCCAAACTCCTAGTTTTCCTCTCTGTAACTGCGTCACTTATTTTTATGACATCTTCTTAATTCCCTGTACACTCCTTAAATGAGTTCAAACATCATGTTGTTCATCAGACCGTACTCTGAAACAGCATAATCCTCCTCCACGTAGAAGTAGTGACTCCTGATCAGGGTCTTGGTGCATTTGACGGTTCAAAGTAGCTTTTATATATAAAATAACTGTCCTTGTCCATGACCTTAGGAAATCAATATTGTACGGTATTAGTTCTGTCCCAAGGTCTGAAGAGGTTACATGTCCATTACTTCTCTTACAAGTATTTCGTTCTCATTAAATAAGAAGAATATGGCAGCCTTCAGAACGAAATGAAAATCTCATAGCTGGTATATCAGTTTCCCCCCTTTGCTCCCTCTACATGCCTGTATTCCATTATTCATGGTTGACAGAATTGCCAGGGAAAGTGTTGCCCCACTTTTCCACACCATTTTCAAATGAAGTACGACTGAAACTAAGCAGTTTAAGGGCCTCTCTCCATGTTTCATTGTTCCATTATTATTATTTATTTTTTTCCATTGCTGTAATCGTAATGAGAATTAGCAGGAAACCAGGCATCCGTGTTTCCATATGGATCGCAGCTAGAGATGAGGTTACCCTTTCACGGGAAGAGGCTCGGGATAACACGATACAACAACACGTTGTCTTTGTTCTCAAATCCGCAGGTGAACAATAGAAGCTGTGCAGTGGCATCGGCCGAACCAGAGCTGCCAACCTTGTCTGCTCTGCACATGCAGTTTTCTGCTAACGAGGCACAAGCCGGGGTGCAAAAGTGGAGCAAAGAGCTAAATATAACAAAAGCCTGTTTACTGCCCGATGATCAGCAACACAGCCGAAGTGCTTGTACAGTATGCTAGTGTGTGGGTGCATGTAGGTTGTTTTGCGAGAATTAAATACAGTTGTTAGTTTTTACGGTTTGTGCTTTGATGCGAGGGCTTTGTTTAGCAGTGCGCAGCTGTGGGCTTGGGTATTGTTTAGGTGCACGTCTAAAGCTTTGGGAGTACTACTATGGGAGACATGTGTTCACTTTTTACATTAATAATTGACAGCAACATCTGCTTTGGAGAATTTCTTGCCAAGCTCTGAAACTTGAAGCAGCGGAGGTTTGAAGAAGCATTTAATGTGTGCTCATGCTGCGGTTTCACAGTCATAAAACACAGTGCTTGACATTGACCATGTTTACATGGTCTTTAGTATCCCGGTTTTGATCGGGTTTATGAAGTATCCCGTTTTTATGTTTGTCCATGTAAACACCATATCCCAAATTAAGAAATCGGGATATGCCCATTTCCCGATTTCAAGAAAACCGGTTTCGCTACCTGGAGTACTCCGATAGAAGCCGGGATACTGGAGCATGTATACACCTTATCCCGGTCTCTGATGGCTGTCCACTGTCTGCGCAGGCGCGAGTGACGCCAAGTGACGCACTAGATATACAATCAACATGGCGGCAACGAGAACTTCTCACTTTTGGAGCGACAAAGAGACTGAATTTTGCCTTAAAATAATGAAAGAACTAAACATAACGACGTGTTTAGATGGCAGAAAACACAGAAATGCCGACATTTTCAAGTCTGTTGTGGAAAAGCTATGTGACGCCGGTTTTCCACCTCGCACTGTTGAACAAGTTAGGTCGCGTTGGAAAACATTGAAAAAGACGTAAAACACGCATGCGCAGATAGGATGCAGCGATCGGAAAACGGGTTTCTGGTATTTATCATGTATACGGGAATATGAATAACCGGGTTTCTCTGTGTTCCATGTAAACGCCATATCCCGGATATGCTCAAAGCCGGGATAAGCCTCAAAATCTGGATACTAAAGACCATGTAAACGCAGTCATTGAGAATTAACAAGAGACTGCTAAATACTGAATGCTAAGACGTTTTCCTGACACGTTTTAGGTTCAAGGAGTTTTTCCATATAAAAGTTTGAACTTTCAGATTCCTTCGCCTCATTGTAATTTTATGTCCCTAGTAGGGAACCCATGTAAAAAAAAAAAACGTGGATGGATTCAATTTGCACATTAGCTGATAGTCTTCAAGGGGCAACTCAGATATAGATTTCTAGGGAGGGCTCTCGGAACATGGTTTCAGCTTTGTAATTAAAATTTCATCAAGTAATGAAGCGAACCAAAGGCTAAATGAGCATAAAGGTTAATCATGTGTTCAATAGCTAGAAGGTCAGACTTTGTGTATTTTGGATTACGTGCATTATTAAGAGCGTGCAGGCAGCTAATACCGGTTGTGCTCTGACATGAGACTAATGTACATGTAAAGTGTGAGATTTGACAAGCATTGTCGATTAAAGGTTAATTGTTAATTATTACAGTCTGCAGAAGAAGCCCCAGTAGCACAGCAGCAAGGAAGCTGGAATAGCTTGTGACCTTGAGATAGCATGACGGTGAACTTGTGTGAGAAACTGAGAGGGAGAGGGAAAAAAATCTAATCTATACATGCATGTGCATCATATTTTCCTCCAGCTCACGCCTTTGTTGTTGCCTGTGGTCTAACCTTAGTCTTATTGGGAAACAGTACAATGATCGCCTAATGGTCCATATCCATCCCCTGCATTAATGAATCTTTTTCCCGTTTTCCTCCCCCGTTATCTTCACAACTCACACCTCCTTTGCCGTAACTGTGTTGCTCCCTCTTCCATTTTCCTCTCGCGCGGATTCCTTCGATTCCTCACTGTCGTTGCATCACTTCCTCGCGCTCTGCCTCTCTCTTTCTTCATGCCTTCTATTAGCTCTTCCACGCATGAACACAAGGCTGACAGCGGCAAGGTCTCGGTGTATTTGTTTAAAGGGGCACCTTGAAGTACACACGAAGCACATATTGCTTTCCTAGCGGGTAGAAAATGAACAATTTATACGCGAAACATAATTTATGTTGTTTCCCTGAAATAAAATTAAAAAAAAAACATTCATTGTTGAGCTAATTACTAAAAATATGTTGTTTTAAATGACATTTGTTTTGTTTTTTTCTTTTGTTTTTCTGTTAAAGTGTGTGATGGTAATCTAGAGTTGCTCTATATATATATATTTTTTACAGCTTCTGCACTGGGACTGCTACTCCTCTGATGCAAGAGCAGTGGTCTTGATTGACGTATTCATTGATTGGTTGGCTTAGCATGGGAAAGTACAGACTTGCCTGTTGGGCTTTACTTAATGAGATGGATATTTAGTTTAACTAGACAAAAATCCTGGTCTACTTGCGCTAGTTGGAATAATCAATGTCTAATTATAGCTTTAATTTCCTGGATCATTTTGAATGAGAATATGTTAATTTGATTGGAAATAGAAAATAGTTAAAAGCACATGGGTTTCGTTTCAGGATCAACTGTGAGTGAGCTCCTCTCCGCTTTTGTCCACAAATTTACCTCTCTGTGCTGAAAGCTAATTATTCCCCTTGATTTTGAAAACAAAACCGGGGCAATTGCACCCAGAAAGCTCAGCGAGGTACGTAGATGCCAGCTGCTGTAGCATTCTCCCAGTGTGTGGGTCATTATTGATTTAGGCTAATCCTTCCCCATGTACGGGATTACCTCTGTCTGACACTGAACCAATCTGCTGCTCACCAAAGACAACTGAATGTATCGGGAAGCCCAGGTGAATACAATCGGACCAGCAGCTAACACTGATCCGTGCTAATCTGGCCAATGACAAGGTCTATCAGAGCTGGTTGTCATGGTGACGCCTGATATTTTGGGATGGGGGAAAAGATTGCTTTTGTCAGGAGGCATGGCCAGCTGTGTACAGATAATATTTTATGCCATTTGTATTCTGTCCTTTATTTGCCCGATCATCTGTCTAGGCTCTGGGGAAACAAATATATATTTATTAAAAAAATAAATAAATAAACTGACAGAAACTCGTAGTATAGTTATAATACCTCTTCAGTTTATCTATTGCCAGCCATCACTAAAGGACAAATTGTTGTGTTTTTCTGCTGATCCCCCCCCAGATTAAGTGAAGTACACTGTACACGCTGTCTGTGCCCTTGTGTTTGGATAATGCTTGGTGAAAATACCTATATACAATGTTCAAAACCTGCACACCCCTGTTGGTTTTGTTTTTGTTTTCCAGCCAGGTTGTTGTTGAGCAGCGCAGGACTAAACCCAGTGTGTGGTGTGTACCGGCAAGCTGGCAACCCACTGCTTTATTCTGATGTTTATATCGAGAGCCGTTTCATGCTATTGTGATGGACTCCGTCGTCCTCGCTAGTCATTTCAGCAGGAAACAACGAATTTATGTTATGCACCCCTCTGCTCCCGAGCTCTTTTTCAGCAGTAAGACTCCTCCTGCAAACAAAATTAGTTGTTAAGTTTTGCTTTCTTTGTTATTGTGGTGCGTGGGTATGATCCACATGAGCAGGTGTGATGCATTTCCCCCCCGCTTTGTGTTCTTGTTTGTGTGCGAGCGCGTATACTTCATATACTGCACACAGAGGCCTATTCTTCAGAATAATATCACAATATGTCTGTCTAATTGCGCGGAAGATGAGCCTCAGCTTGCGTCCTATGCCTGTGCTAGAATATTACTGCTAATTTAAATTGTATTACATAGCTTGGCAAAGTTTGACATTGAAGTTTACGTTGTGTAACAATCCCATGTTGATATATCCTCCAGTGCGAGCCCATTTTTTAAAGCACAAAAAAAGTTATGTTCCGACTGTTAACATAACTTTGACACGTAGATTTTCTTGACTGAGTTTGTATTTTTCTTTTGTTTCAGTTAGTCAGAAAATTACTTTAAATAATCTAAAAAAAAATCTTCATTTCATACCCCTCTCTCCCCAGCATTGTTTTTTAAACCCAAGGTTTGCAGGTCTCCACATACCACCACAATCAAATCCATTTCTCGTCTTCTCGTCTATTTACACATGAAGACACAAGGCAGAGACATATTGAATGCCCTTTTTCTTTGCTCTCCCAAGATTACCTGTCAGGCTCGTCATGGTTGGCTGATGTGAACATTGTTTCAAGTCTTTCGTTCAGTGTGGTGTGTGTGTGTACCTGTGTGCTCATTCGCTGCAGCAATCATGGCTGGGTGACATTCTTTATCTACGTCTTCAGACAAGTACCTCGGAGCTCCCTTGGTTACAGAACATGAAAAGATGCAAGTCCTAGCCTGGTAACATTGCACAGCAACTCGTGGGCTTTATAAATGACAGGATTCTACTCGTGTTTATCCCCGAAAACAAACTCTTATCTTGTGGTTAAATACGCAAAAAAAACAAAAAAAAAAAACAAGTGTAGCTACTTATACGGAGAAGGTTTAAATATTGGAGATCCCATGTGCCGCTCGTCAAGCCAAAGCTCGCTATTCAATGAGGGAGCATGACAGGAGCACTTGACATTTTGCATTTGCCGTTGAATAAATGGGATGAAAGAACAAAGGGAGACATAAGGAGCAAGCATTATGGAACATTTACCGCTTGTCTCTGTCCGAGAAAGACGAAAGATGTACTTGGAGGCTATTTTGAGGCTGTTGTCTGGATAGCCACAATATAACAAGTCATCCATTTTTGAGAACGTTTATACAAGCGTGCATGGCAGCTTTGTAGATTGGAGAGAAAGCCCACGGTACTGGTTTGCTTTAACAGCCCAATTTACTCTGATGGAAGAGGGACAGAATGCATCATTGCCACTTATTCCCTCTTCTGTATCTTTTTGATTTTCCTGTCCCTTTCCCTTAATGAACAATTTATCTGCAAGGTAGCAGTTCCAGGCTTTCCTGATGTTGATAACAATTCAATCCAAATTGCTCTGATCCTTTATTTACCTATATATGGTATTTAACTGTTTGTTGGCACCATCGCTGATAGGAAACCAGGAGAAATGTACTACCACCGGGCTACTGTTGGCTGTAGCCCACGCCAACACCATAAACACTGTCAGTCCGACACTTCTATTATGCGACTCTCGCTTGGCAAAAACAAACAAACAAACAAAAAAACCACGCTCTACAACCACAGCACCCAAGTTAACTGATAGAACACAACACTGAACACATGAGCTTATCAGTACTGTGCGCTGCAGATATGTGTAGCCTGTATAAAACACCACCATCAATAGCATTTAATAGTACTTCACAGCACGTTGTAGGATAATATAAGATAATATAATGTAGCCAGGATTAATAAAAAAAAAAAAAAAAGCTGTATATCTCCGATGCATTTTCCGTGTATAGCAGCTGAAAGTCTAATAATATCAGACAATGAAAATCATCAGCAAATTGTTGATTTGCAGCTTCCTTCTCTCTGTTACCGGAGGTGAAGTTGTTGACTGACTTCCACTGAGAGGGTTTGGACCGTTCCTCTGTTAGCGTCAGTGGATTTAGTACATTTGTTGTATTTCAGGACTGACTTACATATTGTGTAGGGCTGAAACGATTCGTCGAGTTACTCGATTAACTCGATTACAAAAATTGCTCGAGGCAAAAACTTTTGAATTTAGTTTGCGCAATGGCGGAGAGTAAAGATGCCCATAAACGGCAAAAAATGTCTAAAGTTTGGGATCATTACATTCTAATAAAGGAAGAGAATAAAGTGCAGTGTATATACTGCAAAGTAGACCTGGCGTATCACAGCAGTACGAGCTCAAATGATCCAGCATCTAAACAGAAAACATCCACATGCTGTTTCACCAAGCGTCGCTGAAACAAGGTAACGTAACCTAAACCTATACATTGATGTTCGCTGATTTTAATCGCATACTGTATTTGTAGCGATGTCATGATGCGGTTTGACTAGATATGATGTTTAGCTTTGATGTTTTTAAGTAGTAAACTTATTCACGTTAGCCAGAGACGGTAACTGTAGACCCTTATCGCTCTCACTCTTCCTCATGCACAGCACACGTTTAACAAACAAACACACAGGTTGCTAGGTTACCATAGCAAATAGGCTCACCCCAGAAATTATGTATTATTTGTTTTGGTTGTTTAAAAACGTAAAAAAAAATAAATATCCGATTAATCGATTAATCAATCGATAAAGTGCTAGATTAATCGATTACAAAAAGAATCGATAGCCGCAGCCCCAATATTGTGCTTGTCACGGTAATATGGGCTTCGTCTTTAGTGAAGTATTTCCACATGCTTGATGAACTGTTGCTAGTTTGCTGCAATGACTGACTGGATTCTTCACCTGTCTTTTCTGAGGCGTCTGTGTCACGTGATCGGCGACTAGTCGACTTCCTGCTTAAAGAGGCATGGCACACCACTAAGGACTAATTGATTACAACCCCCTACTGCTATGGAAGCCGTAATATAAACTCTTTTAGGCAGCTTTGCAGTTGTACACTAACCGACGTCACTTAAAGTCACTTGCTCTGTTCATATTCAGTTCTTTTTGTGATATTTTCATCTCCTATAACAGTAAAATGTCTGTAAATGTATTTTATGTAAGCATTCAGCATAGAGGCTGTCTGCAGCCACAATAGCAGCAGCGTTCCTGTCATTTCCATTAAAGTGCCGCGGCCTGTTGTATATCAAAAAAACAAAAAAAAAGCTTGCTGAAACTGGTTGTGAGCAGTTGTGAACAAAAAGCCACCATGAGTTGTTTACACTCACACAAATTGCTTTTTAAAGTTTGAAGCACTTAAACAAAAACAACTCGAACTAAAATCTCAGACTTAAAAAAGGCACGGAGCGACTTCATGAAAAGCACATACAGATATTTGTTATGTTCATCCTCAGCAGCAATTTCTATCCACTTAAGAGCCAGACTGTTTCCATTAAATGTCATGAATAAGTCATTGGAATCTCTGCTATTGTGATTGTGGAAATTAAGAAGAAATTGAATTCATACTAGCCGACAACTCACAGCTACACAAATGAAACACACACACACAGTTTTAATTGCGTCTATTGTGTCTGAGTTATCCAGCTCCTCCTAGGCTGTGACAGAATGCCAAATAATATGATTTGGTCTGGTTCAACAACTCCAGACCTCTGAAGACAGGAAGAGGTTAGTAATTACAATGACTTTAGTGGAATGACTTGAGATATTATTGTGACCAATAATGGTATTCCTTCCTTGAGGGCTTTAAAACGCCAGCCTGCATCCACCCCAGTAAACGTCCACAAATGGGTTCCTAATGCGACTTTTGGACAGTTTCATGAAATTTTGTGCTGTGCCAAATATGGCCAAACACCATTCCACCCACTTCACTTCGTGTCCGTGCTGAGATGAAGCGAGGCGTTGAAATAATGGCTGTTACAGGTTCCAGAAATAGGATGAAGCATTTTCACGGCAACTGGAGCCATTGGTGACGGCAAGTCTAAATTACAATGCCAAACTTGCCTCTAATGAAGTTCTCTCACAGATGTCCGCTTCCCCCCTCCATCTCTGAATAAAGCCAGTTCCACCCACTGTGAGAATCGTTTTAGGGATGCTTTCACACTCGCTGATCCGTATCGTGTTGAAACACGTCTTCAGAGAAATGATGCGTGAGGAACACAAAATGCCAGCTCGCGACTGGTGCAGTTCACTAATGAACTGAGCTGCTGTGAAGTGAAACTTTTGTTATTGAGTTGGTAAATTTAGTGAAATTAAATCTTAAAACTTTACTCTTTTAATCATCCCAGTAATAGATCCTTATGGGATACTAGTTTCTTGGGCTACTTACGCTGAATTTTCACTGTAAGGCATGTTATTACTGGTTCAGGGTAGTAGGTGGTGGGTGATTTATTTGGTCAAATAAATTTTGTGCTTAGCATAACGTTCTAATCCCAAAAGTGAGAAAATCCACAACATATTCGTACCAATAAATGTCCAATGAAAACTGCTTAGCAATTAGTTGCTTCACTCCACATTGTCGGCAGCTTTGAGTAAATTAACACTGTGTGTTTGTGTTGCTTAGTTGTCATTTATTCTAATTAGGATACTGGCTGACAATGACGAAACAATGACAATGTACTTGTCACTCAGTTGTTACTTTATTTTCTCAAATCAGCCACACTGCAAAATCCTAAACCTAACTGTTTTTCATTCATTTTAATATTCTAAAACTTTCTTTCCCACTTGGGTCTTTATTATTATTCGAGCATCCAGAATTTAAAACTTTCCTGCTGAGGCCGAAGATTGTGGAGGTGTGCCTTCCAGTCCCTGTAGACTTGTTGACCTAATAGACGAGGGCATGTGGTAATTTTGACAACACTGGAGACCCTGGCATAAATTAGTAAATGTATATGTGTGTTTGTGCATGATCATGTTCAGGCGGGCAGCACAGAAATATTTCCAGCGCCCCAAGTTCGTGTTTTACTTCAGGCCAAAAGAAAACTTTAAGTTGAAGTTGGCCTCATTGAGACTGACTGAATGAATTGCTTATCCCTCTCTGGCCTGAAAAAGGGAATGCATTTATTGTAAAGGTCATTTCCTACCAGCACAGCTATTGGATTTCACTGAACCTTGCCCTTTTCCTTCTCCATCCACAAAACACAGCCAACAAAACGCAACAAACACTCACACATACCATTCTCAAACCGAAAAATCTAGGAACATCCTGTCCACTGCAGCCACATCTGGACCATGTCCACACTGACGTCTGCAAGATAAATGTCAGCGATAGGAAGTAAGAGATGAAAAGCATTAGCCTGGCTGTGATGAATAAAGAAGCACGCTTGGATGGGAAGAAAGCTGGTAGAGATGAAGATGTAAACTCTGACAAGAAGCGAATGAGGAGTCGGCAAAGCATTTCATGCAGGATGAACCTGGAGGTGCTTATTACACAGGAGAGAGGAGCCTCATGCCTCTAGTCTGTTACTAGTCAGTAAAGGAATACAGAGACTGTGTTTCTTCGTGACTGCGCTTCCTGTCTGTTCCTGTCCGCTGTCTTTCTGCATGACGTCGTACATCTGACTCACTGCTAATGCTGTCACGGATCTCAGCAAAGGTTCATGAACACGTTAACAGATCTTAACTGGGATCTCACACACACACTTGTCTCACATTTTCCACCCACTCAACACCTTGTATTTATGTGTGAGGGAGGGGATAACCTCCACACTATCAGTTAACCTTTTTTTCCCCGAGCTTATCTACTCCTAATGAACACGGCTACTCGTTAACTCTTGACAAATGGACGGCGGGTCACCTAATGAGCACAGAGCCGCATCTATTACCAGCTCCACATATTAACTGAGCTAATGATAATGGGAAGAGAGCTTTAATGAGGGTTGTCTTGACATCGTACAGAATATTCAACTGGATCTGCTACCTGGAGCAGAATCCATAACAAGTGTCACGCTTTGCTTTTTCCTTCCCTTGCGACTGAATTTATGATAAACACAATGCATTACTTCATGCTTCTACTTTCATTCCTCTACCTTCCGTAATGAGATGCATGCCTGCTTGAGTAATGTTAAATGGGCCACGCTGATGTAACGGGGTAATACGGGTTCAATTACTCCATAAGGGGTTCAAACTGAATACTAACCAGACAGTTTATTCACGAGCTGCTATTCGAGAAATACTTCGCAAAAAGGAAAAATCAATGTATATCATTTATAGCCAGACCGAGTCCCTATCTGCTAGATGCAGCATTTCCAAATGAACCAATTTACCTTGATGCTTGAAACTGAACTCAAACCGGCATGTCAAACAATTTTCAAAACTGTGCACCTCCACACTGAGCTTTGACCTGCACAATTATTCAAGGTGAAATGGATTCAAATGGCCCTCTGATGAAAGTGGCACAGGCTTTAAGTGGAGGGGGTAATTGTAGGCACAGAACAAGAAACCCAAGTAGGGCAGCAGCTGGCTGCAGAGAGAAGAGGATCCAAGCGGAATAAAGAGATCCTGCTCGGGTCCAGAGGGTGAGAGCACAGCCACTGTCCTGGAACAGAGGATAGTGCTATGAGGACACGGACACACTGACATCTGCTTTCATTACTCCACGGGTGGAAAGAGGGGCCAGGCACAAGGACACTCAGACCCCTATGGAACGATTAACAACATCCTATTTTAATAAACCCGTTTCTGTTTGCGTGCATTCTTATTACTGTACCTCAAATGTATTTTTATCCTTTCCTTCAACACCCAGACGGCAGGAAATCAGCAGCAACTTTTACGCTTTGAACTGATGCTAAGGAGTAGGCGACACTTAGGCAGCACTTATTTTTATGAGTCATGCGTTTCTTTTGATGCCCGATGCCAGAAATGTCGAGTAGGGGATTGGTTGTTTGTTTTCAACATTTGGAAGAAAAGTTCTTATTTATTCTGTGTTGCCAGAGCCATTAAGCTCAACACTGCTCTTGCTAATCCTTTACTTTTCCCATGAGGCATTAGGCAATAAAATCACTAACGTTTGTTTCACAACTTTCGCCTCCATCATAAAAATACACCTGCATTCCAGAAATAGCACTCAACAGTAAAATAAAAAGTTTATCAAATAAGTCTGGGGCTCATCTATGTTCGGCTACAACGCAGTGACTTCTGAATATAAAAGAACATCCATGGTGGTGACGTATCAATAAATCAGTTGCACCATTTTACTTTGTAGTGATGATATTCAATACACAGCACAGTGCAGCTGTCCACACTTGTCGCTCGAAGTGTGAATGCAGCGTTAGACATAGTCCCCAGTTCATGAATTAGATTCTCACGAATGATGAAAAAAATACTTGCTCCGGTCAGTCACAACATTAAAACCGCTGCTTCATGTGGATGTTAGACATGTAGCACCCACCTAGACCAGACCAGGCACCCCCGCCCCATAGCAATGACATGATGGCAGCAGCCATCCACAGCTGGATGCAGCCTGACACAGGCACACACACGAAAATGCTTTAGGAACACCTCAAAAAATATGAAGAACATCACAAGGTGTTCACTAGATCCCAAACTGATCAAGTATCTGTGAGATGATCCACAAAGGCCCCTCTCATCAACCCATAGGACCCAAAGGCCCCCACTAACATCTTTCTGTTGCCAGACACCACAGGACACCCTCAGAAAGCCCATGTCCATTCTCTGATGAGTCACGACTGTTTTGGAGGCACAAGGGAGACCTACACAGTATTAGGTCATAATGTTATGCCTGATCGGTGTATAATCCTAACACAGTCAATATTTCTTCTAAATCAAAACTAAAGCTGCCAGTCACGCATGAGCATGATTGATTTACTTGACTGCTAAACTTATAGTTCGCTTGTAACTTGTAGTCCTTCAAAAAAAAATGAAGGAGGTCATCAGGAAAACACTGAAGTATGATGTATAGTTCACTAGATTGAAACAAATATGTGAACGAGATGCCAAAATGACGACAGCTGTGTTTTGCAGTGTTTTTGTTAATATTATATATACCTAGGAGACATTTCTGACAGTATTTCATCAGTAAATTAGCCGGGAAAACTGACAAGCAATCCCAGATTTTAAGATTTTAATTTAAGTTTAAATTTGAGAGTGGTGCAGCACAGAGCACAAGTTCATCTTGTACATCTCGGTCTCTACTTCTGTTCTGGCACAGCTCGGTATTGACTCTTGTGATGAGATGAATATTGCTCTCATGAATTACCCTCAGTGGACAGTAATCATGAGCAGCCATTACTTAGGCTTCACAACTGCCAGATCAATGGCTCGCTGGCATCAGATTCTTGCTGCTATATTTGTTTGCGTTCAGTATAGTTCCTATAAAAAGGAGAGGTATGAGGTGTCTACTGCCAATATGCAGTACAGTAGCTGTCTATTGTTCTGCAGCATCCAACATCAATTCCTGAAACATATTCAGAATTGGGCCTGATTTCTTCTGTGCAAACCATAAAATACGATTTCCCATATCTATTTTGTCTTTTCCACTGTGGTCGCTGCAGAACATGATTGAGTATTTAAGGAGCCTGGGGATAAACAACAGGCTTGACAAAGACATCAGCAATATGCATTGCTGCAGAGCTCTGACTGATAGGATGCACCAGGGGGTGATTTGTTGTGGATGCCAGGATTTGGTCTGTGTGCCAAAACAAATACCTCTCTCGTGTCCTTTACAGGAATCTAAATATAAAAACATGGAACATTGGGCTTCACATTTTAACAGTCTGTACGTGTACATGCTTATCCTTTTTTTGGTTTTGTGAATCCGTTTTTTTGAAGGCCAAGACAAGATACGGAGGTCCTGTGTCACATTCATTTTCAAAGGGTTTTGTTATAGGAATCTGAAGTAGTTTTTTTTTGGTTTTTACAAGTAGTACTTCCCAAAGTTTGTTCTTTTGTAAGAGAAAAACTTTCTGAAAATCTTTTTCTTCTAGACCAAGGTTTAGTTGTTCTATAAACTCAATTATTGTTCACCCACCGTGGCCCATCGTCATTTTATCACGCTGACTCAGATGATTTGTCGCTCGACATCCACGTAGCGGCTGTGCTTTTATCAAAGCTGAATTCAACCTCTGACACCAGCTTTTATTTAAGTTTAGAAACTATTATGCTTAGTTTTAGATTTGTACGAACCTAGACGTTTGTGGTAATTCTACAATATTTTTTTCCCATAGTTTGAACATCTTGTATATGGCTTTGCTTTTGTGCAGCACTTTTCAGTCATCCTACTTTTTAAATCCAAAATACTGCAACTCATCTGCTTTCAGGCTTGATGTCGGTCCTTACAGCTGTAGCTTCTGTCATGTTTTGGATCTATCTCACACCTGGACTAATCTCATTGCAAAAGAAGTCAAACAAAACCAGTCGTGTGAGATTTCTAATGAGAGGATGTAGGAAATGGGAAATGTTTAAAGAAATCTATCCGAGGACTTAATGAATTGATATTACATCTTTCAAATGATGGTCGAAAATGTATGATAAAATGTATGATAATAATTGTTCCCCAAAACAACCCAATCCAGTTATTTTACATGTAAGAATAATGAACTTAATTAGTTTTGCTACACAGTTTGTATGCGCTCGCTGAGGATTCAATTAGGAATACTTGCTTAATTATGCAATTATCCAAGCAGTCAGTCAGGTTGCAGTAGTACAACGCATAAAATCTTACAGATATAGGTCAGGAGCTTCAGTTAATGTTCACATCAAACATCAGCATGGCCAAAAAAACTGTGCTCCCAGTGGCTTTAAGAGTTGCATGATTATTGGTGTCAGATGGGCTAGTTTGAATATTTCTTTAAGTGCCTGATGCTAATTTAACACACAACTGCCTCTAGAGGTTACTCAGGAAAAAAAAAACCAAAAAAAAAAAAACATCCAGCTAGCAGGAGTTCTGCAAATGGAAATTACCTATTGATCCAAAATCTAGAGGAGTTCATGCCATGAAGAATCAAGGCTGTTTGAGTGAAGGGGGATGCTATGGTGATATTGATAACGTGCTTGGTGTATATACCTTATCAAACGTCAACAGCTACTTTTTGTAGGCGTTTGTCAAACTAAATCCATTTTATTTGTGTATTCTAGTATGTAGCAGTTCATATTACAGCCAGATGACTGGACTGGAAAGTTATTGTAATTGTTGCATTGTTACTAATGGAGCTGATTGTAAGTAAGGAGATTTCACCACATGCCATGTATTTTCCTGACTTTGAAGTCATCTGACACAAATTTGGATTCTTCTGACCAAACAGGTATGCCTCATAAATACACAAACAATACTTCTTATTATAATTAATTTCCTTACATACATACGTTTGTAGCACATGCCCAATCATACTCTACTCGAAATACCACTGTTGTAGCCAGAACAAGCTACAGTGGAACTGGTACACCATGCAGACAGTATTGGAAAGTGGCTTCAGGCTGCACTGAGGAAATAAACAACCTCAGTCTGTAGTTTTGGTTTTGTGAATTTTCAGTAGTCTGGACCTGCAGTCAGTCAGTCTGGCTTACATTTTCTATTTTTTCCCCCCAAATTTATTAATATATATAATTTTATTCTATGGTGTTTTTTTTCCAGCTGCTATTATATGGAATTCTAATGCTTGTAATCAAACTTAAGACAAAACCAGTCCCATGTTAAAAACACAATCTACTCATGTTACACACTTATAAAAGTTGGTCCATACTGTGTTTGATGGTCAGGGTCATAAGCTGTAAAACAAAATTATTTATGTCCCAAATAACACATTATTAAGCTGAGTGTTTTACCATTGCCCCTCATGTCTGCTGAGAGGGTCCTGATCTAAAATGTCTTAAAGCCTTAAGCACAGATGATGAAAGGGGTTTTCAGCTAGTTTGTCGATAAAGCTGAGTAAGACATTTCGTACGGTTTCAAAATTTGACCCTCATCATTTTTAATTATTTGAGGAGGTTACTTTATAATTCACATATCCCAGCATGTGCTGAACAGACACCTTGGACATCAAACAAGTAACACAAATAGACAGACAGCAGTTAAATATGTAAGGGCACACATGCATTATGTAACAGCAACCACAATGCACGTCTACGCAACATGTTACCAGCATTATCTTGTCATGGTGGGTATTTCTATGAAAAGTCACTGACATTATGACACTTGGCATCAGCAGCTTCTCTGGTACACAGGCTGACTATGATGTATCACCAGTATATAACTCACGTAGCATCAGCTCTGGCGCCTGTCGGCTCATATCTCTCCTCTTTCCCTTGTGCTTACAAACGTGCATGCACACACACACACATCCACAGACTCACTCACATTAAATGTGTG
>JASGAT010340867.1:0-11606 GCA_030220025.1 Chelon auratus | reverse complement strand
GCGGCATATTATTATTTAATTGATCAATTTTATTTATGAAATATTTATTAAGATAGTTAGCAATGTCAGATGGTCTAGTGAGGAAGTTGCCGTCCACCTCTAAGTCAGCTGTATGAATGAGTAGTCTGAAGGCTGCATATATTATCAATAATATTTCTGTGAATACAAAGATAGATAGATAGATAGATAGATAGATAGATAGATAGATAGATAGATAGATAGATAGATAGATAGATAGATAGATAGACGACTTTATTGATCCCTTTGGGAGGTTCCCGCAGGGAAATTGACAAGGATTTATTGTATGTGTGTGTGTATGCAACTGAATGTGTGCTATTATACTGTCAGAGCACAAGTGGCACTGATACTGGCTGTACCAGATCCTCAGAGGCCACAACACAAACAGCATGCCTTTGATTGCAATTGCACAAAAAGAAGCAGAAGAAGCAGAGTTAACGGCAAACCCTACAGAGCTTGACTAACCTTTTGCTGTTGCTTCACATATTGCATTGTTGGGAGCCAGTGACCCTGACCCTTTCCCCCTCTGATCTGACCCGTCATGCACTATGAACAAGCAGATATAGTCAGGAGATGGAAGACAATCCAGTCCAGACAATCCCACATTCTTGGCAGAACTTGTGATTGTGACAGTATGAACTGAAACAAACATGGCGTCTTAAATCCTTATTAGCCTGCTACCAAGGTCCAAGGGCAATTACTATCTTACATCAGGAGTAGGATGATTTTACAGTGACCTACAAACACAAATGATAAGAGAAATGTCATAAAAACAGGTGACCACACAATTGTGCATGGGTGTCTGTTGGTATAATGATATTAAAGCATCATGATTATTCATCCACAGAATCATTTTTGTTTAAGAAGTCAGTGTTTTAAAAGTTTATTTATGATGCAAAATGTCAGGAAAAGACAGATACATTTAAAACAAGGAACATTTTAAAAAGAGATGTTTATTTTCATTTGTTTTATGTATACTGGACTGTGCCAGTGTGCTGCTTCTGACTGAAACACACTAAATGGGCTCAAACTATGCTCAAAAGAGCCATGTCTTGTGATTTTAGACCAAATGTTAAAACACAAATTAGATGTTACAATCCTCTGTGCCAAGATCTCAGGCAAAACACATTTAGAGGCCCTGTCCAACTGAGAAACCCTAACGCACTTACAGTTATGAGATATGACGATTAAACCGTAAACTGTAAAAATTACAGTTACCCTAAGGAAGGGGTGCCCAATACGTCAATCGCAATTGACCAGTAGATTGTGAAGATGCGGGTACATCGCGTGAAATTGAAAAAAAATGTTTCAGATGTTAGTCTGTCATTTATCTTTTGCACCTCCAGAACGAACAGCAAGACAAACTTTCATCTCCTTTTTCTTGCAACATACCCTCAGTTCAGCAGCACACATCCACAGCCATGCACAACATCATCAACACCAACTCAAGGCTACAGTCTTTCTGCGAGGAACAGCGCCATGTTTCTAAAGGTGCTATAGGTCTGGAGTGCTTTATAATGTACACACACAATAATGCACAAGATAACGCTGATAAATTACATTCAGTGCTATGGAAACAGTCTTAAATACCTTCCGTACAAAACTGTGCAAATAAACAGTGGATAAATAAGGCACCCGCTTTCCAAAGCTCCAGTCCTTGACCTGAAGTACGGGCAGGAAACACCAGGTATATTTAGTGTGCTGGTTGTGTTTCTAATGCATGTTGCTTCTGTGTCACACAGTCAGGTGACGTCTGTTTATTCATCTTGAGATTTTGGGCTTCTTGCTGCTTTGGTTCTTGTATGTATGTGTGTTTGTCCTGATCATACAGTAACTTTGAATTAGACAGTGTTTAACCATGAGGATTCTCTACGCTGGTCTCTCCAGTGAAGAAGTCAGAAGCTCACACATGCAGCTTTCTTTCAGATGAAGATCATGGCACAGATTGCAGCTCAATAACACGGGACAGCTTTCCCACCTAAGGCGTCTTTTTCAGAGCAGTTCCATTTATTCTGCTGGGTATCTTCAAAACTGCAGCTGGCACAATGCTACAGATAGTGGAGTGTTTTTCACTTGAAGTTAAATCGCACAGTGCTGTCACAAAGAAAAAAGTGAAATAGGATGCCCACTACAGTGTGTTGGAAGTTGGAGAGGAAATGCTTTGCCTCTCTTGGCAGGTTAGCAGGTGAGATGCAGCTTTTAGTATCTATTTGAATTAATAGGGTAACCAGGAAGCCCCGAGGCATCTGCTGACAAACAGACAGACCTGGTCTTAGCATCCTAAAGATCGGCTGGAACTTTCTCCAGTGTCTTATGTGGGAGACACGTGCAAACGTTTTTTCTTGCAACTTTTACTTCAAAGGCAATTGACAAACTGGCTTAGCAGGTCTGGACAAGATAAGAAGATTACACTCGCAGTCAAAGTGATTCTAGAGAGAAGAGATTAGACCTAAAAATCCTAATAGTATTGATTTTTTTTTGGCATTGTTCATCTTTTGTTCAGGTCACCGGCAATACAGCGTTCACATGCAACAAACACACCTATAAAGAAGAGACGTATAAATCCTACAGTACACAGTGTAGACATATGGGAGGGTGTTTATGGCGGAGGGTTGCTTTTGTTTTGTCTGTATCTGTGCATAATCCGCATCTGTGTCTTTGCGATCCGTGGTTGCCAATGACCAGGTGCATGTCCTAGGAAAAGCTAGACCATAATGTATAGAAAAGATTCAACATTCAACATTTCATTATTGTCAATTTCTCACTATGTTCACGACATACAGAAAAATCAAAAAAACGGTTCTCTCTCTTTCTCACATAAAAATACGAAATGTGTGGGATTTTGTGAAGGAATTTGGCAGTTACGCAGTAAACATTCTGGATATATATAAATATAGTGAATAAATAGAAATTTCTATGTACAACAATGCAATGTATGGTTACAGCTTTGATTTACCCAGTAAATGTGCAATGGTGCAGTAAGTTGCCGATAACTGTCAGGTTAGAGACCTTAAGACTTTTTAAGTCAGGTGAGGTAGAGTCCCTGACAAAATGGTATATGGCGTTGATCTATACAGCTCTCAAGAAAAATGTCAGTCAACCTTCATATACAGTACATTGGCTGTATTTAATGGATAGACATGATTGACTTATTATTTAGTTATTTTTTTCATTTTTTTTTTTTTACCAAACCCTTACATTGCTCTTAGCTGCTTGTGTTCAGTTGTCCAGTTGTGCATTGCCAATAACCCTCTTTACATTAAATATAGTAATATTCAATGTTTGTTAAATTTACAGAGTGAATGTGAACAATAAATGATGGGAAATGGGTTATCAATGGCACCAAAATAATGTTGAGATCAACACATTTATGGTGTGTGGTCAAAATACTGCATCTGGCTCCAAGTTGCATTTTTGAAAACTTTAACTGTCTTGAATTGAATCAAACTGGATTCATGTAACCAAATAACATTTGTAACATAGTTTTTTGTGGATTTTTTTAACAATTTAAATGATATCTTAAGCTGATACTTGGTATTCTCAACAACTTCTTCTCAGCAGGGGATTAAAGATTCACTGAATTGCAGCATCTGAAAATGTACACTGTGAGGAAAATAGCAGCCTCACTAGAATTCTGAATAATGATCTGACGGAGAAATCCCAATTGAATATAATGCTCCCTGTAGTGTAATGAGGGTTGCTCTAGTTAATGATGCCAAACAAAACAAACAACACAAACAAAATAATGCTGAACCTAGACCGGAGGAGATTCCTTCACTGCACAGAATTACTTTTCTCTTGTGTTTTATACAGAATTTGAATGACTTGACACCACAGGGACCAGGTGTAAGGCTAAAGTTGTAGAGAAAATCTAGGCGGGCATGTGGAGGTAAGGCTCCAGGATATTTATCTTGGAATCAAACCAACAATTTAAAGGCTTGGAAAGCAAATAGATCCATAAATACACAGACATTTCTTCAGTAGCTTCTGGCTCTGTAGGCAAGACAGGTTTATTTATAATACTGCCCTGTCACTGCAAATGAAATAAGCCTGCATAATTGATGTCAGTAGGATGAAAAATGGGTCTGGTCTCCACAGAAACATCCTGTCCTCTTGAAACTGAACTTTTGCATCAGATTCAGTACAGGAAGCTCAGGATTTTAGTATTTTGCATATTTTATATTCGTATATTATAAGAAAAGTGTAAACGAAGCACACGTTTCATGTTATTGATTGTTCATAGTAGTCTGATTGCCACTGTGAGATAAATAAAAAAGGGTTATCTTACCTTAATCAGCTTCACGAGGTAGTCACGTGGGAAGAAAAGGAGAACCGTGTTCAAGGTTTTTCTTTTGTTTGAGACCATTAGAAAAGGCAGACTAAAGCGTCATTTATAGTACGTGCACAGCGCCACTGAAACACTAAGTGGCGACTGGCTAGGTGTGTTGACTTCTAATCTGTACTTCACACAACGGCGATTAGAACTGAGTCGCCCATGATGGAGTTGAAGATGATTTTTTTTCACTGAAATCACTGCAGCAACACAGAGAAGACATCTGAGTAGACGGTGTGACACAGTTATATGTCTGAGGAGGTTCACGTCAGGTTATGGTGTAGCCCCGGACCTTACGCATAGCTTCCTAGTTATAAGCCTCACAAACCAACAAATAAAGCAATTCTTATCTTTCTGGCATTTTTAGACTTTTCTTTTGTAATCTTAAAGTGCTCCTAATAAGTGTATGGCACACTAAAATGTAAAAGGAATCCACCAGGTGTTGAAACTCATCAATATTCAATTCTCATATATTTACGATAATTTCTGATTTGCCGAGCTTCCTGGCTGTCATCCGTCGCCACGTCCCTTCTAGTTGACTACCGCTGTCACTGCTTGCGAGTCGCGCGCCTCTCTGTCAGAGATACCACATTTTATACCACATCTAAAATTGAATTTCATTTAATTACTGTTTTCACATACCGCTGCCTCTGAATCTGACTCCATTGACCCATTTCACTCGTGCTGCTCCTCCGCCTCTACCTTCACTTGCCCACCACATGCGTCAGGGGAGGAGGGGAGAGTCAAAGGTCAGGCAGGGGGAAGTGGGTGGGACTTTGGAAGGAGGCAGAGTTGTTCATGTTCAAATTTTTACTAAGTGCTGTGCAACATGCCAGAAAGGTAAGAATTGCTTTAAGAGCTCCACAGATTAAAGCCCACATCAAAGTGTCCCATAGAAACTGATGTGTGAATTAGGCCTTTATGGTGGAACTGCTGCAATGGAACCAGTAACAAAGCAACACGCCAATTTTAACATCATGGTTATTTTAACTTCATGGTTTTATGAAGATGTGAAGGATTGTGCAAAAAATCCACTTAAGCTTTTGTTTTGGTCTTAGTGTCTGGCTGCTTAAAAATGCTTCTAACAGGCATGTAAAAAAAATTCTCCCTTTGCCCTCGTACTTATGCACAAACTCATTCAACTATGTTGAGCCTCTTATGAATGAATGACCTAGTTTGTGCGGGTATTTGTTGTTGCGTTATTGACATTATTAACATATATTTCTATAATTTCTTTCTGTTATTTTGCAGGACATTGGGCCTATTGGACCTGACAGAAACTGGAAAGGAATTGCCATCTCTCTTCTGGTTATCCTAGTGGTGCTCTCACTTATTGGGCTGTCTATTGTTCTGCTGTCCAAAGGTGAGAATCACAGCAGATGTTCTCATGAAAATAATGATGAAATCCCATTTAGGTTTTAGGAAATTACACCCGATTATGTCTATTAAACTATCACATTACATTTTAAAAGGAAAGAACCACAGTAAGACCGTGTGTCAGACCCACCAGTGAATTCATCCTTTGTAGATAAGTACCTTGATGTCTGTTCAAATAACTACTGTAATTATTGATTACAAATAGGTAACACTACTGCTTTTGTTGAATTTTCCACAAAACTGGACAACCTCTAAACCTTGTCCATTGACTTTATGCAGTAATATCAAACTACATAATTGTGCTCCTGTTTTGTGTTGTTTAGGAATATGTTTTTCTATCAGTACTAGCTTGGCATCAAACTTTTCATTATCTATTATCTTTACATAAAGGCTCTTTGTGGGTGGCACCACACACTAGACGTTGTACCGACTAGTCGACTAGTCAACTTTACTGCTGTACAATGACACTTTAAGCATAAGATAGTCTAGTCGCCGATCATGTGACAATAACAACACGGACATGTTTATGTCCAGTTCTGTTGTGTTCTATTAGCCGACATTGTTGTTGTGGTTGTAGAGTGTGTTTTTTGTCCTTGCACCTGTCCTTGATGTGAGGAAGTTATGGTTGCGCTGAGAGTTTGCCAAGCGAGTGCCGTGTTCAGCTTCAATTACCTTGCAGAGAACCTTCGGCAGCTTCCTTTGTGTGAGACAGCACAATATGTATTCAGGTCAAGAATATAAATCATTGTTGCAGAGCATACCTGTCTACTGTGATTTTATGTGTGACATCATCTACTAGGCGACATTGACTCAACTACCATGATATAACAGTCGCCTTTAAAAAAAAAAGTCATTCAACCCTAATATGTACCACTCTCAAGTCCACTTAGATAGTGTAGGTCTGATTCTGGCAACAGGTAGGGAATATACTCAACAGACTACAAGTCCGTGACAGGACCTACAATATTTGACTAGCACCTTAACATATTGGCACACAATATCATGCAGTGAACCTTGAACAATGAGTCTTGTGTCAAATTGCAATTCTTGTCTATATTTTTAAAATTTGCATATGTGCTCTAAACCCTTGCATCTGTTTTGCCTTCATTTGCATTTGTATTAAATCAGTGGAGTACTGGATCAACACAGTACACAGTCTAAGGTGAATCAAGACAGTTGTTAATTGTTTACTGAGAATACATTAGGAAGGTGTAATAAAGCAAAGAGAGATAGAACTGAGTAAGACAACATCTGGAGGGGATTTACTGCCAGAATTGTCACTCAACAGAGCTCCTTCTAACTATTTGTGAATAATGCAGTGTGCAGGAGAAGTACTTGTCCTGTTTACATTGTAATAGCTTAATTGTAAAAACATTAGGTGGTTGTATGTATTTATGCAGAAGATGTTACGGTTTGGCTTGTTGTGTGTTTTTTTTCTCCAAACATCTTCATTTAGTTTCAGATTTACATTGCCATATTGGTATTTTTTTTTTCCTTTTGTAGATGATGGTGGTAAAGCCCTTGGTTCACAGTTGACACTGGATGACCTCTTTCAAAGAAAATTCCAAGTACATGATCCTGATGCAAAGTGGATCAGTGGTAAGTATGTATGTGTATATAGAGAGTGTATGTGGCCACTGGTCTTTAGATAAACAACCCCTTAAGGTCTCAAATAACTGTTGGACCATATAGTATAGTATTTTTAATGGAAAAGTAAAGTAAAAGAATAAAGAGCAGTTCATTAAATAATCCTCACCAAAAGAAAGAAAGAGAATTTAAATGCAGACTCTGTCATAAACACACACACAATAATCAGAAGCAGAATACTTTATTAATCCTTCAAGGAAATTGTTTTGTTGCCTTTGCTCCCATAAAGTGACTGTTGCACGGTCACAGAGCAAATACTGATAGAATAAAAAGTAAAACAAAAGAAACAATACTGCACAAGTAATATACAGAGGTAAAAGGTTGCAAATAAATTAAAAGCGTCTGAAGTGTTAAGAGTGTTAAGAGTGACCAACACTCAGCGGGAGGAGTTCTAAAGTTTTATGGTTACAGGCAGGAATGACCTCCTGTGGCGTTCTGTTGTACATTTGGGTAGAATGAGTCTGTTACTAAAGGTACTCCTTAGACTGGCCAGTGTGCTGTGGAGTGGGTGGGATGAGTTGTCCAGGATTGTCTTCACTCTTGCCACCGTCCTCTTCTCTGACACTGTGTTCAAAGAGTCCAGCTCCACCCCTACAACATCACTGGCCTTGCAGATCAGTTTGTTGAGTCTATTAGCATCTAAATAAATTATAATAATAATGAAAAATAAAGAACATTGACAAGATATATCAAGTAAATCTTATGAATGTACTCTGGGCTGCTGTGCTTTGAAGATCTTGATGAAAACTTGAAAACTCAGTAAGATCTAAAGGATCATCAAAAGCATTTCAAGCTTCATGGATAATTTAGGATTTTAGAGAGAATTTGTATAAAACTATAACTCACACTAAGCCCAACTTGTACTTTTAATTTTAAGAAACCAAACTTTATTTGAAGTTACATTTTCTGAACTTAATTGTTCAAGGGGATCAACACACAGTATGTTTGTCTTTAAAGACACATAGAAGTGTGTGTGTGTGAATCAGATCGATTAACACACATTTAAGGGGCTAGTTTATTAGTGTTATCACAATGGAAGATTAGTAAGGCTGTATTCAAGATGGGTTTGTCTTCACTGAACGTTTATTAAAACTTACGGTACTTCAATAACAATCTGATGTTTAGTGGGTATATATGTGGTTTTCCCAATGGATGCACTCAGACTTCCACTGTCCAGCCTATGCTGCGTGCTCACACTGTAGTTATCAAACTGAAGTCCCTGCTGCTTTAGTCCCTCACTGTGCCACCAACAGAAAAAAAGATCCCAAACTATAAACAATTAACTAACAAGCTTTTGAACCAATGGGAGTACCAAGTGGGCGGGACTTCACAAGATGAAAGGCAGCAGTATAATGAAAGTAAATAATACAAACAACAAAAGACAAATTTCTGTTACTGAAGCTATTACAAGTAATGTGATAAATGTGACTGCCTGTAAGATATTTTGTAGCAGTCCGCCCAATATCTGTTGAGCTACTTCACCAAATAACACAAATGTCGACACACTACACTGTTCCATTAGTCATTAATGGACCAGGCTAGAAAGAGCTGTGATTCTGAGGTTCACTGCAGTATTTCCTGTGCAGTGTTCCAAGGGTGCAGGTCAGATGATACAGGTCACTCCTTTGTTCTCCTTGCAGAATTAGAAACTCAGCGCCGACTATGTTCATTTCTTATAAAGTCAGCAGGCAGACTTTGTGTCATAGCGATTGGCTAAACTTGTTTTCTTAACTAAAGAGGAATCAGCAAGCTTTCTATAATTGCAGAGCAATTACTGTATTTAAGTTGTTAATTGCTTGTTTGCTTGTTGGGTCACATTACACCTTTTACTGTGGAAACAAAGTCAGTTCCTAAAATGATTAGTT
This sequence comes from Chelon auratus, assembly GCA_030220025.1. Taxonomy (NCBI): domain Eukaryota; kingdom Metazoa; phylum Chordata; class Actinopteri; order Mugiliformes; family Mugilidae; genus Chelon; species Chelon auratus. The sequence goes on along the minus strand of JASGAT010340867.1, from coordinate 2,366 downwards.
GTCCTGTGTCAAACCAATGATTGCTATTTTTTCACCATGATAAACTACTGTAATTTGTAGTGTAATGGTCCTCCTTCTTTTCATTCAATACCAAGACCACTTTGGCATTCGTGACTTAATGTTACTCACTGTCACATAATAAACTTAAGCAAAATGATTAAATCATGCTCTCAGCTGTCAATAAAAATGTATTTATGAAACACCTTCTTAACACTATATGTGCAAAGAGCTTTGTCATCATTTCCATATTGTTCAGAGTCAACAACTGAACATGAAAACCTAAAGTGATGCTAGGGAGATGTTTTTCTCACCATCCATCTCTCTTTTCTTTGTTTCCACTTAGAGACCAAGAGACTCTTTTGTTCTGGCAGACACCATGAATAACACATTAAGTACCAATTTTCGTAATGGCTCTCTTCTCTTGAGGCTCTCTGGTCAATAGTTGAAGTCCGGCTGTTAGCATTGGTACTTTCAACCTACCTGAGCCTTCATCTGACAGGACTACTGTGGCTGGGTCCTTTCAGTCACGACCAGTTTTCCACTTCTAAAAGCCCAATGTTGCATGTCCACCTCCTCTCAAAGGCATCCTGTCTCACCAGCAACAGGAAACAAGTCGTTGAGTAAATTGAAAATAAACACACTGCAATGAAATTTTGCTTTGCTGCACAAAAGAAAATACTGGGACTACTTCTCTCATCTCTGTAACTGGTGGAGGAAAGACTTTACATTTCATTTTTCAACTTTACATTGCTAATGTATTTGCATCTGCTAAATGAGAGCAACTCTTAAGATCACAGCTGCCTTCTGAATATGTTCTGCTGCAGTTTGTTTATCTGTCGGAGTAATTCTGACTAACCCATAACACAAACCTGAGTAACCTTGCTAAATTCCGCTATCTTACTGTAAATCCAGACCATTCAGAATTGGTGCAAACCGTTTCAGTTCATTTTGGATTATTGTTTTAGTTTCCTGTCTGGAAAACTGCATTCACTAGCCATGTTTTCAGCACCAGCAGCTGTCAGTTTAGTATTTAGCAGCTAGAGTTAGTAGACCAAAACAGAACTAAAAAGGCAGTGGAAATTGGTCCATGATGTCCACACAGTCAAAACAGCTGAAAAAAGCTGACCCACACAACATACCACAGGTCTACACAGTATGCAGTCTCCACTTGCCCTACAGCTTGCCCTGAAAAGTCTGGACAACAGCAACACTTGCTGTTGCTTTTTATAGACTTCGGCTCAGAATACACAATCATTGTCTGGAAGGTAATAGTCATATTTAGTGACCTCAGAAATAGTAACTCTATTCAACTGGATCAACTAACAACATCTCAGTCTAATAAAGAAAACATTCAGTATAGGTTGGTACATTTCAAAAGAACTGTCAAAATAGAAGCATGCATTCAGTTCTCTGTAAACCTCAAAGAACACTGTTACTGTTTCTATAACTGTTTAGTCCTTGCCTGACTCACACCTGCATCCGTCAAATTCAAGTTTACCTGAAGTGCAGTGCAGCAGAAATAACTTAGCCAGGCGTAGTCAAACTCAGTTGTTATCAGAATATTAGTCTAGAAACACACCATTTGGATTCACAATGGGGCGTGTTACAATTGGTAGAAAGTCTTATCTCAACCAATCAGAGCCTTTTTGTCATAAACAAATTCAACTTCATGGTGCTCAGGGACTAGTTTTACCTGGGGGCCTCTAGTAATTTGTAGTAATTGCAGAGGCTATCTGTGATCTTAATCCAGTGCGGGGCTTTTATCTGCTACTTGTCTTTTATTACTGTTCACCACACTGAAGACCCCCTTTCAGGCACAGAGCTGACTTTTCTCCGAAACTTACTGAAGTCTTTCCGAAATTCTGGATTTCTTTCCCTCGCTATTTGAAGACACACTAGTGTGGATTAAACACTCCCTAAACGGACATAACTTGTTTCGCCGTCAAAAGACGACGTTTGTTGCGGCTGGCTAAAAACCCTTCAAGTGCTAGCTTGCTAGCTAGCCGCTAGCCCACAATCGCCTGTTCGGTCTGAACTTCTAACTCTCCACCACATCTGGGACTGAAGGAACTTACCAGAGTGATCTCATCCTCGTCGGGCCCGTCTCGGGCCCTCGGCGGTAAGTTTACTGCATATCCTCTGCTCTGTTCTGGAAACCTGCCCTCTCCGATCCTCACTGCTCCTCATACCCAGACTACCACTCCAGTGCTGCCGGACTCTTCCCCACTCGTCGCTGGCTCTCTGTCTCTGTTTTCCTCTTTGTTCTCAGCTCCACTGATGGCTCCTACTGCAGATTTCACGGATCTAAAGGCTGAACTCCAGTCCATAGAACGCCTCATTGATGAGCTCCTCCAGCGCCAGTCCAT
>JASGAT010340865.1:0-32949 GCA_030220025.1 Chelon auratus | reverse complement strand
CACACCTACGGCCAATTTAGAATCACCAATTAACCTAATGAGCATGTCTTTGGATGGTGGGAGGAAGCCGGAGTACCCGGAGAGAAACCACGCAGACACAGGGAGAACATGCAAACTCCACACAGAAAGGCCAGCCGGCCCATGGATTCAAACCGGTGACCTTCTTGCTGTGAGGCATCAGTGCTAACCACCTCGCCACTGTGCCACCCTCGATTTCAGTTTTATTTATTTATATAGTGTCAGTAACATAACAAGACAAAGCATTCAGATACATATGCTATATCAGAAAAAGAATTACTTGCTGCTGGAAAACATGTTAGACTTGTGAATTTCTAAGTACAAGACATTGAGGGTATTTTTACAGAAAACTGGTACAGGCAACTATTGAAACTTAATAGACCTTGAGAAAATATCAACTGAACCCAAGGGCAAAGTTTGTAGGAGGGCATGGTCTTTATATGTATTTAAAATAAGTATACTGTATTTCATGAACATGGAATCAAATGGAATAATGAAATTACTATAGTAAAACTGAAACAAAAATATTTATTGGGGAATTGTGGATTCTCTTCTCACACATATAAGGTGACAGGCAACCCCACCTGTTCAAGGGCACCTTGGCTTTAGGGCGTTGTTGCTTGACACTCCTAAAAGTGCTTTTCAAACCACAGCTATGAAATTGAAGAAATCTGCAAGGAAATAGGAAAATGATAAAAGAATCATAAAACAGGGCACTTACAAAGCACCTTTCTAAAACAGAGTTACAATGTGCAGAATAAAGCAGATATACACACAAAGTATTGAAACAGGTGGACACAAGTAACAATTACGTTACGTTAAAACATAGTCCCATGTATCGCAGTAGTCAAGTCAGGAGGTGATGAACGCATGTATTATATTTCTCATGCCTGAAAATTAAAGAAAGTGTGTAGCCTAAGCGTAGTAGTAGTTTTGGGGATTATTTGATTAAAAAGATCTTTAACCTGATATCACGTGCAGCATATCAACATCTCTGAGATCCTATCAAACTGTGGCTGCATCTGGGTCTACAGATTGATCATTTCACACAGTTAATTTAGCCAGACACTCACTACCCCTCACAATTACTGCAGCAAATCATATTTTTAATGGAACACTGGGTTTAATTTAACGTGCATGCTCACATCAACCTCCGAGTCATTTATTTGAGAGAGGGGCTTGAGGCTTTGGCAGACTTCTGTTGATTGAGACGCAGAAAGGCTCCCCTGACTGCTTCCATTCACTGCTTGTGTGTGGAGGTTTATTATTTGTTGTCTCCCGGGCCTCAGTATGATGCAGAGCCATAAGATGCAGTGAAGGCTTTAATTCACAACATCAACAACAAGAAAGCATGTGAATGGTTTCATGTTGATGTGCAAATGAAGATCAACATGCACATTGAAATAATGTGCAGCTGGATCTGTGGCATCCTGTAATTTTTGTATCACCTTAGTTAATTCAGCCACCTAAAGTAATACAAATACTACTGGACTGAGCATATCTGTTGCATCAAATGCTTCTGTCACAGAGAGCTGAAATGCATGTCTGAAACAAGACATAATGTAATGTTTCACTCAGCACATTTAATTTACAATTAATGACTCAGCTGTAGCTGTTAAGTTTAATGGTCCAAGCTACGGATACCTGCCATAAACAGGCCTCCTTTTTTCTTTACCCTGGAGCCTAACAAATAACAAATGACTTCCTAGAAAAGTCCTTTGTTGTTCGCATACCGTGAGTTGATTTATTTCTCTATATGTTTTCACTTCTTTTTTTTTTTTTTTGGGTGCCCAATAAAATACAAATGGAAAAACAGCATAGAGGAGAAATTTGATTCTTTAAAGTATTTCCCCACAGTGGCATAAATAAAGGATTATCATATCTTATTTCAATAACACGTTCTAATAAAGACTGTGCTTGACAGCACAGAGGAGATGAAGACAGTGGGGAAAAAGGTTATTATTTTAGTATTTCTATAATAAAACCACTGAAACACATTCTGTGTAGCCACAAGAGTGGCACTCTCAGAAAATGAAGGGTGGGCCAAGTAAGACAGTCACAATCCAAAATATTGTTAGCGGTCATGTAGGGGACAAAAACGTGTCACCATTTTAAGTTAAATACATTCAACGGGCTAATTAAGCAGCTTTGGCAACGGTACCCTGGTAATTACTTCATCAATTGATTGTGAAATAACTGCAGCCACCAGAACCTGATCCATTGCTGGAAGTTAACAAACCATGTAGAAACATGCATCTGCTGTTATGTCTCCTCTGTTGGCTGGGTGCTGAAAGGCCAGATGTTGGACTTACGGCGTCCTACAGCTTTGTAGAACAGGAACTAACACTAATGTTTAGAACATTACACAGCTGCTGTCCATTATAGACATAGTCAATAATATGAATATACTGTCATTGTGTGTTTCTACATATCGGCATCCAAACTTTGATTTTTCACTCAGATTGTTTTTATAAACTGGCTACATTTAGTTTTTAAATAATTTTTGTTGCTTAACTCATCCAAGGCTAAAACATGTTTTATTTTTTTCTTGTATGCATCTTTCTGAAAAGCACCTCCACAGTTCTCATCTTGACATCTATCATGGAAATTACAGTGGTTGTTTAGTTGCTTTTAGGTCACCAACCCAACTGGTTTTGGCTGCAAATCTGTAAACTGTAGCGCTGTATAGAACAGTTGTTGCTTTTCGCCTCAGGGGTCACTCCCACATAGCCCTGTGCTTTTTATCCCAACCAGTATCATCTTTGTTCTCAGACCATAGAACCCACATTTATGTAAAGCTGACTGCTTGAGAGTGCCAATGTGCTGCCATGAAGTACAAAGGACACGCCAAGAAACAATATTGATTGTTGGAGATATGGTATTCTCTTGATTTAAATTCTAGGTCACAGCCCACAGGCTTTGTCTCAGATGCTTCCCCTTAAGAATTGCTGTGAACATACCCATGCACACAAGATAAAGAGAGACATCTAAATAAACACACACAAAAAAACAAACTAAGATTATACTGTGACTCTAAACCCTCAGCTTGTTCACTAAGGGCTCAGTAGGTAGAATAGGATGTCCACCAACAAGAGGGTTAGCGGTTTGATCAGCGGTATATGGAGCAATACACTGAACTGTGTTCACAGTGCTTGGCTCTGGAGTGTGAATGAGTGTGTGTTTTTGTGAACCTATGGTAGATGCTTTGGCTACCAAAAGGAAGAAAAGTGCTACATAAATACAGTAACTTAATAACCCTAACCCTAACCCTTAAAACATCTGCCTTTACAAAGATGTTTTTTTATCTGGACTGGTTAGCCAACATCAACTCAGTATACAAAAAAGATCAGAGCCGTCTCTGTTTCCTACCAGACTATTGTTGCCAGTGCCCTTTTCTACGCTGTGCTGGGGAAGCAGCACTAAGAAGAAGGGCACCTATCAAAGTGATACAGAAGGTGCGGGATCGATGGTAGGGGCAGAGCTAGAATCCGATGCAAGAACCCTGAATAAAATCTGGACCATTACGAACAATGTCCACCAACCCTCTACACGACAACATAATCAGTCAGAGAAGCTCGTTCAGTGAGGGGCTGCTGTCTATATCCTGCTCCATGGACAGGTCCAGGGGGTCAGTTGCAGTGTTGGGCACGTTGCTTTTAAAAAGTTATAGTTATTAGTTACTTCTCCCAAGAAGTAACTGAGTTAGTAACTGAATTACTCCACTATAAAAGTAACTAGTTACCAGGAAAGTAACTATTGCGTTACTTTAAAAAAAAAAAAGTTTTTATACATTATATACTAAGAATATTTTTCTGAGCATAATGTACACTTATAGATGTGTACGTTCTTGCCTTTTACCTCAATGAGGTTGAAGTAGTGCCTATACTTCCACCTTGAAAACGGCAACTTTACCTCTGAATGCTCCGAACTCTCCATTGCTGCAGTCTATCTGTGATCGCTTGTGTGATACTGCTATGCGCACCCACCCAACTGAACACTGCCCTGCCGCTGATTGGCTTACCATGAAATTTTACCATACCTTAGCCAATCATCATCACTTATGCCCCCCCCAGAGTCGAAAAAAAACACCATCGCAGCTCTTGTGGCTGGCTGACGGTGCAAGTAAAGCACCACATTTAACTGTTGGTAACGCCGTTGTAACAGAGGAAATAGTAATTAGTTAGATTACTCGTTACTCAAAAAAATAACACCGTTTATTTTAACGCCATTATTCCCATCACTGGTCAGTTGTAGTCGTATGGGTCTGGCCACAAAGTCTCTCTGTGAGGAACCAACTGGACTGTGGTCATTGTTGATACTATTGTATATTTTTCACAGCATTATATGTATATATCAGTGGTGGGCCATCTCTGCTGGCCTAAACTTTATCAAAATCATTGACTTCCTTTTTAATATTTTCCCATTAATCTTAGGCCTAGTAGCCTATTCTTTTTATTTTATGGCTTGTCTGTCTCTCAGTTTCAGTGCTTCTGGCAGTGTAACTTTGCATTAGAGCTTTTATCCAATCTCACTGTCAGCAATTTCAGCCATCGCATGTTGCCGGAGTCAAAGAAATCTGCGTGGGCCTTCACAATTAAAATTGCAGGTGGCTGAAGCTCGAAATACCTTATAATGACACTGTTCCTGTAACCAATCACATTTCAAGTTCATATTCTTACACCTTCTCTGTAGCGTCAGCGTTTTCACATCTTCTGATTAGAGGGTCTGAGAGGAGCCCACGTTGGTGGAAGGAGGCGAGGTTATTGATTTGGTTGCAGATCTTCTTAGAAAGCCATGTTCATGGCTGATTTTGAAGGAAAAACTGGATATTGTGGGGAAAGGCTGCCCAATCCCAGAGCTAGTTAGCCTGACACAGCCGGGGAAAAGGTGTGTCCGCCACTTTCAGGGCAGAAACTATGAGCGCTACCCTTGGCTAACAGGCTCCGAGGAGAACTCTAAATTGTTTTTTAAGTTCTGGTGAGTAAAATAAAATGAGTAAAATGCAGTTGATTTGGTAGTGGCAGGCAGCAGAACCAAGAAGAAGAATTTGTTTCCCCAGACTCAAGTCTTTGCAAAGCTGTAACTGTGAAGGCTCTACAGTCTTTGTGTCCAGACCTAGAGTTCATGCACTCTGTAAAGACTGTAGTATCTGTACAGAAATGTCTTAGTTTTACATTTACAAACACTCACTGCTAACACTCATAGACACACATAGGTAGCATGTACACACACAGTGTGGTGGAGTTTGATGTTCATCCTTGGATGTCGTACTCTCCCATCCTACAGGTTCCCATGAGGTTACAGTGACAGACAGTAATGGGCTTTAAAAGGATGATTGATGAACACAGCACACTGTCCCCAACTTGGAAACAGACATGCTCCGAACCCTGCACACAAACACACACACACACACACACACACACACACACACACACACACTACACATTAGTGCCCTCGTTTGAAAGGACAGAGGTTTGAACTCATAATAGCAGTACAGTTTTTAACTGAACAGAACTGAACAGTATATATGCACCTTCACCAAGGATCTGATGATAAATATAATAAAGCAATGCACAGAGATGAGATGATCATCAATTTAACATCGCAATCCCAGGAAATAAGGAAATAAGCACATTTCTCTATAAGAGCTTACAGTGTCAAGAAATGCACTCGTTCATTAGCTACTTGTGAATATCAGTTCATTTTTTTCAGTTTTCAGTACACAGAAAACCTCGTTGTCTTGTTAAAATCAGATTTTATGTGTAATTTCCCCAGGTAATTGTTGCGGTAACACCATAATGGAATTTTAAATGCTTTATATATAACATCATTATATGTAAAGGAAACGCGAAAATAGGGAAACCCTGGCGCTAATGCTAGGTGGTATTATATTATACACTTATTTTATTCTCACTTGTGTTAATCCTTTCATAAACTAATAGAATATTGACCATTTGTTGCAGTGGATGGGTCATTTTATGAACACTGCATCCACTGGAGGTGTGGAGTCATCACTGTGTGTGTGTCTGCGTGTGTGTCAGCACTGTTCTGTGGTGAGAACAGATGAGGCTGGAGTGGATATTTGATTTGACTTTGCAGGGGTGCGGGTCAAATGTACTTCGACCCAAACAGTAATGTCCCTGTGTGTGTGTGAGTATGCATGTGTGTGTGTGTGATAATTGCTGTGGGACAGAGCCAACCAGAGAACACACATATTGATCACAGTGTTATCTGAGAGTGTTTCCTTTCATCCAGCGGACAACAGCTCAGAGTGCCGGGACGGCCTTGTTTTGCACTTAGCTAATTGCCTCGGTGAGAAGCCCAGGTCTCACCAGCTTTACTACTGTTTACTGTTCATTGATATTTGCTCATTGTGTTTGGATAGAGGAATTGTAGATAGATTTCTTTTAAGTGTAATGATTAGAAATATACTTATGTGGTTTTTACCAGGAGGGAACAACTAATGTTAAATAAGAAAAACATAAGTTTAGTTTCCTTAAAAAAATCAAGCCTGTCTCTTATTTTTCTACCTCCTACATGCTTCTTCTTCTATACAGAGACAAGATGGTACTCAATGTATCTGGAAAATTTATCTGTCAACTATGGGTTAAACGACTTCTGATCTTTTAACTAATATGTGGTGAAAGTTGAATCGATGCAGACTAGTCGATGACGTCACACATAAAAACACAGTAGATAGTAATGCTTTGCAACAATGAAATCTATGTTCTTGACCTGAATACATACAGTATTGTAGCGTTTCACACGAAGGAAACTACAGAAGCTTTTCTGCAAGGTAACTGAAGCTTGAACACGACTAATGTCTGTGGTAGTCAAGACCATCAACACCGTCAGTCTGACACTTCTAATATTCGGCTCTTGATCAGCAAACTCTCAACTCTACCATGACTTTCGTCCCACGCATGGTGCATTGATATCAAGGGCTAAAAACGCACTCCACAACCATAGCAATAATGTCAACTAATAGAACACAACAGAACTACATGTGCTTATCAATACTGTGCGCTGCAGATATCCATAGCCTTTATAAATTGGAACCGTCAATAGCGTTTAAGTACTTCACAGCGTTGTTAGACAGGATCGTGTAAAAAAAGCGGTATATCTCCAAAGCCTTTTCTGTGTAAAGCAGCTAAAGGTTGATGTGCAGTCTCCTTCTTTCCCTTACCACAGGGCGTTTGGTGAAGTTGTTAATTGACTGTTGTTGATAGGATCTGGACCGTTCCTCTGCTAGCATTAGCTGATGCCTTTTCAGATGAGTGTGTAATGCAGTAGTACTTTTGTTGTATTTCAGGACTGACTTACATATTCTGCATGTCACGGTAGAATGCGTTTCATCTTAAGTGAAGTATTTCCACACACTTGATGAACCATTGCTAGTTTGCTGCAATGACCCACAGGACTCCTCACCTGTCTTGGAGGAGTCCGTGTTGTTATTGTCACGTGATCAGCGACGCGTCGACTTCCTGCTAAAAGTATCATGTCACAGCAGTAAACTTGACTAGCCAACTATTCGGTGCAACCCCCTCTGTCAACATATTGATGTTATATGTTTCTTTTTGAAAAGCGGAACCTTACTACTTCTTCTTTTATGGAGGTACTTTGATCCAGATGGTCACTTAGAATGTGAAATCTCCACAGTCAGAGCTGAGGGTCGGCCTCTAAGGAGCATCAATAATTTCATTCACGGCTTGTTTTATACTATGACAAACCAGTGCATACAGACTAAACAACTTTCAATTTCATTACAACAGAGCCATTAGCAGTAAGGTAGCTACAATTATTAGAATGAAAAATGTCTGTATGTGAACAAGTCTGAGTTAATGAGCATGCCTAAAATAAACACTTAAGGGCACAATTTTTTGTGGGCACACTTCGTGATCTCCCTCATTCTCAGGAGTCAGTATTAATTATTTTTTAACTTGACAGGACTTGTCGACTCTCTCTCATCTCACAAAAGCAAATTCTTTATTTTGAGGTAAACACAAAACCAAGATGTCACTGTAGTGCATTTATAGTTACCATGGTTAGGCACAATTTTGCCTGATTTAACTGGACTATGCTCTGTATTCACACTGTATAGATCTGACTAATCTGGAACACAGGAATTGGCCTGTATACATTCACACTACCTGGCCTAGCTGTACTGCCCTCAGCTACTTACCCGTAGCTTTTTCCACAAGTTACAACTTTTCCCAGGACTACCCGAAAATCATTTATTCCATCTCAGTGGAGAGAAGATCGACTTCCTCCGATCATACCTCTGTCTTGTCCTTCCCCAGCTGTTTAGCAACTCTCGCAGAAGCAACGGGAGGGTTTCTGTGAGCCAAAAACCAGAATGGAAGCAGTTTATCTTTGCTGTGCTTACTTCCTCTCAGCAGCTTACTGTCTTCCATCTTGTTTGCCTGATGGATCTCAGGGGCTCCAAAAGTTGGCATCTGCTTTGAAGAAGAATCTCTTCCATGCCCACCCTGCAAGTTGACAACTTTACTCGGGATGGGTTTTGTGTATCCTCAAAGTGCTGTCACAATTCCCTTTTCGGGTCTGAGTTCGTTCTTCCTCACTTGTCTTTTCTTTGTTCACAGTAAAATAGTGCTTACTGCTATGCTGTTGGGGGGTCCAGGCACATGTCTTTATTTTTATTTACTGTACACTTTGATGAGGAGCTAGATTAGACACACTATACTGAGGCATCAGTCTTTTATAAGTTTGTACAAGACAGTGTTACCACGTACAGCCAATGTACACATGTCTTGTACTGTATTATATTATATGTCAGACCCCAGGAAGAATAGTTGCAGTTCTGCTGCAGCTAATGGGGATCCAAATAAAACAATAAACATACTGCATACACTCACTAGTTTTTGATCTTTTATTTCCGTGAGAAGTGAGTATGTGCTTGCTACTCATAACTGCATTGTGTGGAGATGCTTTAACAGTGATATTTGCTGGCTGACCTCCTGCTGAGTGGGAGCTTTCAGTGGTTGGTAACTTAAGATGGCGGGGCAAACTGAATGTCAGAGACAACACAGTGGCAGACAGACAAGCTGTCTGGAGCCTGTGGTTATTGGCCTCATTGATTGAGACAGATGCTTTACTGAGCTGAGGGCCAACCTGACACATGGAAGCCAAAAACCATAGAAGACTTTGCGGCATGCAATGTGGCTCACTTCTGTCTGATCATCGGTTCTGGTGTCTGTTCTCACCTTGCCAATGTGACAATGTAAGAGCTGGCATTAATATGGCATGAGAGGACAGGGTGATGACATAAGGCTGCAACATTTCTCTAATATTTCAAACTCACTTCCATCATTTTGGGGTTTTGAGAAAAACTTGTCACCTCATGAAATACATCAACTACCATGCTGGTGGCTAGTTTGTGATGTTCCAACTGGTTCTTATAGATTCTAAACTAATTAGAAAATGAAGTAGTTTTTGTTGTTTTGTTATAAAAATTAAACAAATGTGAAATTATAATTCAGGAGCATTTTTGAAAGTAGTTGTGGTGTCATCTGCTTCTAGTTCACCCTAAAAGGGCATGGTAAAGAAAAAAAACACTGATGAATTGGGTGGATATCATCTGATTTCATTCTGATTGTGTAAATCTATTTCAAGAGAAGAGTCACATTATATTCTTCAATCTTGTGAATGAACCCCTACTTTTTTTCTTGATGAAAGAAATCTAAATTCAGCACACAACTCCATTTAACTGATTGAATTTGCTGTCAAGGCACCATGCTAATGTTTTGTAATAAAGGGAAATTATATTCAGAGTCCTCTATGTTAGTGTAGTGGTGGGTGTGAAATTAGCAAGAGGTACTGGTCTACATGAGTGCTTTTTAAAAATGTGCCAGGGAGCCAAATAGTTAAACCACAAGCTGATTAAAATGAATTCATCACTGTGGTCTCTAAGGTATAGTAATAAAATGTTAACAGTTCTGTGATCCCCTGAGAGGTATTAGATTGTACATTACCATATATTAAGTAGATGGTTACCTTATTACAGCAGAGATACAGGCTTTAGAAAAGGACCATATCATCAAGAACAGTGTCACTGCTAGGTTATTGCATATGGCCTACAAATTATATACCACAAAACTGTCAATTCATCCAGTTCAGTGTGTACTAAGTTAAATATTGCAAGAAGCACAGTGGTGTTCCGATTTTGTGGACATGCTATGATGACATTTTTCATTTTTATTCAGTTTAGTTGTTTTTGTTTATATAGCTATTGAAAATATTTAAATCTTAGTCTATATTCTAATTTGCAGCCTTTGCATTTTTGTTGCAATTCTTGCCATTTTTATATTTTATTTAATATTATATATTCAACTTATCTAAGTGCACATTGAGCTGTTTTTGGTTGTTCTACTACTTTTCAATCAAGAATCCAGGGGCTTTTTTGTCATTATGAGATAACAGCAGAATTTTGCAGACTCCTGGCTTAAGAGGCACACATATAAATAACACAACATTTAAATAAAACACTTGTGTAAATGATAAAACACCCTTAAAAAAAGAAGAAGAAATGTAAATAAAGTGCAGCTTAGTGCAAGTCTAGTCCATGAGATGTTGTGAGTGTGTGATTGTCCTACTGCTGAGGACTGGTGGTCTGCTTGATTGCCAGCAGGGATGCGTGTGTCTGTATGTTAGAAAGTGAGTGTGTGTGAGAAGCTGAGTGTGTGTGGCTGGAGGGGGGAGGGCGCACCTGTAAGGGGATGGGATGTGAGTGTTTTGCAACAGGAGGCGATTGCTTTCACAGCTCTGGGGAAGAAGCTGTCCCTGAGTCTGTATGTGCATGTTTTAATGTTCCAGTGCCGCTTTCCTGATGGAAGCGGTACAAATAGTGTGTTACTAACAGTGTGTTTTAACGTATTTTGTTAAAACAACACTGAGTCAAGTGAACTGGATCACTTTAGTGAGAGGGATGATCAGCTCGGGAGCTTCCACTGATACCTCACAAGCTTCGGCAGGAACTTCTGGTTCTACAGCAACTACTGCTTTGGTTGACTTGGGTTCTATTAGACTCCTTACAGAATACACGGTATCTGTTCAGTCTTGTGTTCACTAAGAAAGCGTTGTCAACTGACTGGACTGGTGCGAGTGCTATGTAGATACAGAGAAGAATCAACACACTGATTTTTTTTTATTATTATTATTTGTGGTTTATCACCATTATGTTAGTTGTTGGATATACTTTACAGTGGAGTGGTGTGCAAATGAACATTTAAATATGAACATACAGAAGGTTAACTCTGTACAGTAAGTAGTGAGCGTCTATAAATAAATTAATTTACTGTAGCAGGAACTCATTTTTCATGAATTCTTCATATTTTCCCATCTGCCATGAAAAATCTTACTGGACATCCAATCTACAGTATTATGCAAACCTTCATCACCTCTGAACATAAAGAGTGCCACTCTAGCTGCAGACCTTGGAACAAACACAGAAGGCTGAGATTCATAGTTTGTCTTGACCCATGTGGCAGCGACACAAATCTTTACAATTAAAGGTTTGTTAGTGTCCAGGCTGGCCTACTTCTTGTAGGCGCCCTTTAGTGCAGAGCTACATAAAGGCCAGCTTGATTAGGACATTTCTAGCCTTGGCCTTAGCCTTGGATGTGCAATGAAAGAGAAACACTACCTCTGATACACATCAATAAAATGCATTTGCAGCTGTTGTTTGTTGTTGTTGTTGTTTTTATTTTATTATTTCCTTTTTTTTGCAGAGAAAGAGGTTAGAACAAACACAAGCACAGCCCATCTGAAGTGAAAGTCTCCCTGAAGGTCACACAGATGATTTTTATAAGCTATTAAGATTTTATTGTTGATAGAAGACTTCCTCGGAGATTATGGAGGATTTCAGAAGGGACCTTTCAGAGCCAGCTGATTGTGCTAGTGGCCTCAGAGCACACAGACCCTCCATCATGTCTGAGCTGGGATAAAATCAAAGTTCCCACTTCATTTTAACTTCTGCACAAAGCTGGATATTAACCAGGGATGGGGGAGGGGGAAGGGTGTCATTGTGTGATCCGAAGCTTTAAGTGCATGCTAGTCACTGACTGATCAGGGGAAAATTTATGTGATTTATTTCACTGACCACAGCAGCCAGTCAAGTTTCAAATGCAGGTTGCACCTGATGTGTTTAACATGGCCAGGTTCCAGGTTTCCAAAGCTCCCCAGTTGTCCCATATGCTATAGACACTGAGTAGTTCACTCAAATGTAATTCCTCACCTCATAAACCCATCTCCACAACATTAAGTTGTTAATTCTCACCTATACTACAATTAACGTGATACAAGTTTGAGCGCTGCTTGTTGCCCAGATTTATTTATTTTTACATTTTAGAGAGTGTATTGAAGGACAGTGATCGAGGAGATAGAAGAGACGTAGGGACTAAAATAATAACACATGCAGAATAACTGTGTAATGTGTAATCCTGGGTACTTAATTACATGCACCACAAAACACCAAGCAGTGTATTCCAAAAGGCATTAAAGATCTAGTCTTTAACTACTGCCTATGTTCATTAGACAGCTGTAGTTTTGCTTTAATCTTCTTTGTGGACGGCAAGAGCTGTTTTATGGACCACTTCTCATGCCGGTTTTTGTGCAGCCTCTCTGATTGTAGACACAGTGTCCCTAATGAGTTTCTTATTACTGCTACCAAATATGAAACCCTTTTATATGTGTATGTAATACATATTTATATGTAGGAATGACCTTACTTACTCATTGTGATTGATTTGTTTCTTATTTGTTGAAATTATAATCATGACTACATATCATTTTCATGTGTCATTTAACTATACTTTACCAGTAGACAAGATAAAAGAGCATCAAGTGTTTGCTTGCTCAGATATGTTGTCAACAAACAGAAGATAATGTTTTTCTACTTTTTAATTTTTTTTTAACAAACTGTATATTTAACATCCAGAATACAATATATACTGCCAGCACTGGAAACAAATGCAAAGCTGCGAGATGATATGCAACTTGAACTACTTCAGAAAAAAGGAATTCCCACCATGAAGTTTTGGGGGAAAAGAACACTGTGGAAAAATCCATATGCCTGTCAGAAACTTTCTAGCAGCACACCACAGCGCAGATGCAATCAGAGCCTCTGACACCACCCACGATGTGTCAGAGTAGAGCAATCTATCAGCATCTCTGCTCACGCTGTGAACACGCAGGAAAAGCTAAAGATCTAGGGACCAATGCAGCACCACCATTCCCCGATTTATCTGAAACTGTGCAAACTTAATTGTAAATGGGTCTGAAATCGAATAGTACGATTTGCTTCCCCTGTCTGTGTGAGAGCCCACACATCTGCAGATGCCCAGAGGTACACTCCTGATTGGACATTCTACCCCTGCAGGGCTGCAGGGTTATGGACCATCCAAGCTTTGTGACTGGTGTGTTTGCTAATCAGAAGTGGCAACCTGATTACACGGGTGGTCTGGGGAATAAAAAGCCACAGAGAAACCTTGGAGTCACCTTACACCATATGAGCCTGTTAGAGATACATGCAATTTAATAGCGAGACACTTTTTTTTTTCTGTCACTTTCCACCTGCAGATGCACCTGAGATCATCACGGCTGATTCTGGAAGGTGGATGCTACATTGCAGTCATGGCTCAGCCTCTTTCTGATTAGGAGATATTGTTGATGAATCAACACGCTATTTCCAGCTGAGGAGCACTTAATTAGTTTGGGATCTGATCACAAAGTGATACGAATATAATATCATTTTTCTTGATGTGTAAATTAAATATGCTCACACAATGGTGATGGACGCCTTGGAGCGGAGATGAATTATTGATTCCTGTTTTACCTTATATGTAGGAGAGATACAAAGATCTCTGAACTTGTATGGCACTGCAGAGGCACTGTGTGGAAGGAAAAACATTTCGGAAAACCTTGATGAAAACGAACAAATGAAAAGATACAATTTAGACAGTAACTGAGCTTTAAAAAAAAATGATCTCATTCAAAATGCATAAAAAATTTAACACTGCACTTAACCACTTTCAGATGTTTGTCTGCTGCTTCCTCCGTTACTATTGTTTTTGCGATCTGGGGGGCTGAATGGGTTGCCTGATAACAACAACAACCCCCCCACACACTTAGGATGCCAGCGTGATTCTGCAGCAGTAGACTAAAAGGATGAATCATTTTCCACTCAGCGAGAAGTTCCAGCACATTTATGTGGAGAGACCCGTGGGCTGGCTATTGTTTCTACCCATCCTGAGAAAGATCAGATAAGAGAAAGCTCAGGTCTGACAGTAGTGTTACCTGTTTTGTCCTGTATAATTCTTTGTCCCTGTTTGAACCATGTATTGGTGTGCTTCAACCAGGGGGTAATTATCACAAACAGGAAACAGCCACTCTGTTCTGCTTTTTGGTCCAACAGAAAACCTCACAGTAGGAGTATGCTAAGACTTACAGGCATGGAAATTGGTGCTCATGATGTACTGGACACAGCTGAACGCTTCTGGATGAATACATTTCTCATGGCTTCTTCAAACCTTGTTAGTACTGTGACTGAAGAAAAATGGGAGCCAACCGGCAGGTGGGCATGGATTAAAGTTTTTTAATACTGTGCAAGGGATAACCCAACTGGGAATAGCTAATTCCATCACCACCACCACCAGCATTTTCTGTCCCATCTCCTACCTTCATTTGAGCCTGCACTTCATATCAGTGATTTGCAATTCTCGTAATCCTTTTCTGTTGCTAACCTCAGTAAATATTGTTATATCGTACCGACTGATCTGACTGATGATTTCCTTTATAATAGGATCTCTCAAATTACAAGTATTATTTTAGGAGAAATGATGATAAGAGAAATGATGGTCGTTATTATAAAAAAATGTATTTAGGATGTTGACGAGTTCTTGTAGAGCAGGGGTCTCTGACGCATCACGCAGCCTCTTTCCACTTAGCTCACCAAAGGATCACTCAGCCAACTATTTTGTATGTCCAATCAAATTCACACGTGTACCACCTCCCAACCATGATGAGTGAGTGCTGACTTTTCTAATTTTCTGAATTAACATTGCATCATACATCAACATACTATGCGTAACAGTTGTAGGGTTTGACCATGGCATAGCACCTGGTATTAAAATCTGAATACAAAGACTGAATATATGCCACACATACAGATATAATGACAGTAAATAGCAACAATACAAGAAAACCACATATACCACATACAAAATACATATACAATGTTATATATATATATATATATAGTGTGTTGTTTTAATACAAAATGTTGTGGACATCCACATTTTGTAAATGTTCAAGCAAAACAAGCTTAATGAGATTGTTTGGGCTGAAATAGGGTAAGAGAATAAATGTTACAAAACATGACTGGCTTTCGTCCATTTTAATTCAGTAAAAGTAGCTATCAGTGGATAAAAGGCTGGGGGACACATGTTGCAGAGCATCTAGGGTGGTGTTTAAACACAAGATCTGGAAAAACCATTCTGACAGTTTATTTATGTACAGCAGAAGGATGGATAGTGGTAGGGGTTTGGGAGGGACAGGTGGATGATTGTTTTGAATACAATTGAAAAAAAAAAAACACAGACAACTTAAATATAAACTAAGACAACTAGAAAGTCAGCATTTTTCAGGGGAAAATAGAGGTAAAGCTGACAAACCACATAACTAATGCATTTGTTTTCTTTTAACTCATCATACTACTCTTTGCATAGTACAGAAATCTAAATTAGGACCATTAAACCAAATAAACAAAGGAATTCAAAATGTTCTTTGAGGGAATAGGCATTTTATTACCTACTGTGATGTTGCCAGGTGAGAGGTGAGAGGGAGGTGGTGTTTGGATGCTGGCTGACTTGTGATTTTCCAGTTACAAAGCTGCACTTCCCTGTCGCCGTAGGGTTTCCACAATGAATGCATTATTATTAGTTTATTTGCTTGATAAACATGTGCTTAGATGTGTGTTGGTTTATTCCACTGGTTGTAAGTCTGTGTGTATTGTACGTAGTCCTATGTCTTCATGTAGCTTCATGGTCCCGAAGGAACGTCCTCTCATCCCACTATGTACCACACCCACTATATGTGGTTGAAATGACAATAAAAACCTCTTTGACCTTCAACCTTCAACCTTGTGTCTAGATGTGAAAAAAAAAAAACACGTTTAATACAGTGAAAGAAATGAGACAGCTAAGCAGTTTCTTTCACAATTGAGACCGTCTTATCTCCACAGGGAAATGAGTGAGCCCTCTGATAGATGCTACTGAATGGCATGATAGTCAGTTATTGCGCAGCCAAAGTATAAAGGAGTCATTGTTCTCAGCATGGTGCATGTGCCGCTGTATCCATCACATAACCATATGATCAAATCTGAAATTTGTCAGACAGATGTTGTGGTTAACCTTCAGAATTAATGGCACATCTTCCCGGTCATATTCAAAAGGTTACAAGCTCTGGTCATAAATCAGCCACACTTACCATGTGTGAAATCAAATACAGTGTATACCTCGTGCGGGACTCGGGAGATGACATCATGTTTGCTCATACTAGGTATGAGGTAGCATCAGTCCTTTCCAAAAATAACATGTTGAAGAGGATAAACCAGAATAACTTGACCCACTTGATTGATCCTTTTCACACTGCATATTGCAGCATCAATTGAGAAGCATTTCTATCAAAAGGTCATGAATTATGAATGGTGCCACGTGGCTCTCCTTTCCCCTCTCCACCTTCTAATTATGTGAAAGTCAGGAAAAATCCAATTTCTTGTTTTACATTATTAAGGAACACAGATTCCGCGCATACACACAGAGTTCAATGCCGCGTTACACATATCCCGTAGACGTGAAACAAATACTGTGATTTTATGATGAACATTTCATATGTCTGTGAACACCAGACCAAACAATATCCACCATCTGCTGATGAAGGTCACCAAGTGAACAAAATAAAATACTGTCATGTTAATTGTAATGCTAGGTCAAATAATTTAATTAACTGAAAGGTGAACAGCATGCCATTAATGTTCATCATGGCGCCACACTCATCATAGTAAGCACTTAAACGACAATAACAAAGACAAAGTGAAGCAAAGCAAAACTCCAGATTAAAATATCAATTCTAAATGAACTGATTTAAAAAGGAAGGCATGTAAGATACATTGATATGAATGTTTCCATTCCCAGGTTTAGGAGCTCCACATAAGGCCAGTGGTCAGGGTTTAGTCAGTTGAGTACCTTTATCAGTATCAGGGGAGAGTCTGGATCCACACTGGTTATTACATAGTTTCCATAAATCTAAGGAATAACTGTTTGTGTTTTACTGTGACTTTACCACTACAGCTGCATAGAAACACTTCCCCTAGCGTAGTTTTTTGATGAGGGAGTATATCAATAATTCACATGGTTGCGTTTGTTTGCTTTCTACTCCAGAGGATTACGTGGGGGTGGTTGCTGTAAATATCTACAGTATATACATTTGACAACAATTAGTTCATGTGGCAGTGCTGCAGGTCGCAACTTCCTAAAGCCCCCCCAGTCTCCAGTCAACAGATTCTCAGCTTTATCAGCTTTGATGACTACAAAATTTACCTCAAAAAAAATAACATAATACCAGACAAATTGCTGAGAGACCACAAGGCAATATACAGAGATGTAGCCAAAACACTTGCTCCCAATTGCAAAATAATGAGGAGGTACTGTGGCACTGTGACTAACAGAAAAAAATCAGTGCAACTCTGCAAACGCTGTGCCTCTGCATGTCTCTTGGAAGTTGCTGCCAAACATATCTCCAAGACCACAGCTATTACCTCTGTTCTGTGGCATGCAATTTATATGGTTCTCCTTGGGGAAATTAACTTTATGGTGACAACTCACAAGATCAACAATTCTGAAAGGAATTCAGGCCATTCCTCTGCAGAGAGGAATAGTATAATTACAGGCCATGAACTAAAGAGCTGCCCCTCTCAAGAAGAGGACTTCTCTCTCTCTCTCTGGACTATTTATCATTTTCTTGGTAGGAGAACGTTTTTCTCCTACTGAACATTTTGATTTGAAGAATTGACATTTCAGATTGAAGCATTTGACCAGAGCTTTATTAGTTTTGCAAAAGATTCAATGTTTGTCTGCTTTTTGCTGATATTTGCTGCTGGCCATGGCTTTTTATGTTTGAAGAAAACAGCTGTGCAGACACACCATTATGGGACCAAGGCAACAGTTATGACCAGCTGCTGATTAGAGCCAAATGCTTACCAATGGGCTGTACAAATGTACTGCTATTCAGAGGGGGTCAGCCAGGAGTTGAACGGTGAGTAGTGTAGCCTGCCAATTTATCCACGGTCTCACATCCCAGACTGTGTTCTGGTGCATAAAAGAATAAATAAAGGAATAAATCAACGTGGAAACATAAAGAAAAATAAACAAAGACGGACAAGGGCTTTGATATGCGCATGTACAGAAGGAATGTTGAACTGAATCACAAGGCATTTCATTAGTGACACAGAGGAATAAAGTGAATAAGGGGGAAGGGCTCTATAAGGGTTCTGTAAAAAACTACCAAGGTAAATAAAACCTAAAGTGTAAATTTGAACAAATGAACCGAGTTAAACTCGATTAGAGAAGGTGGTCTCAGCCCGACTGCAAACGCTCCCTGGAACGGTACGCTTGCAGTGAGAACGCGTTTCTTATAATATACGTATAACCAGACAGTTTACCTGATCCGTCTATGGAAGAGTGCTGTTGCACACCCACGTCAGGTGCGCAACAGTGCACTACTTCTCCTCGGAAGGTGTATGGCAGCAGCAATGTGCCTTCATATACCATATCATATACTTGTAACCGTTGTTTTCTACACGCAGATGTTTCATCAAACTGTTGTCCATGTTGTTCATATACAGAATGCTGAAACACAGAACAACAATAAATAACAATGCTTAATTTTCAATTTGATTTTTTTCCTGAAAGTCAATCTAAATTATGACCTTTTGCAAGCTTTTGCAAGAATGTAGTGTTGAGGGCCACATTTGCCCTGTGAACATTAACTGAACCAAGGTCAAATGCAACCTTTTATCAATTGCTCCCTGAATCGGAACTAAATCCATGCGCAAAAACTGCCTTAAACTGGAGGATTGAACATGCCGGTTCGCAGATGTCCAAGAGCTACACTTATATGTGCATATATATGATTTTTTTAAAAAAAAATTTTTACTGCAGCATTACAACTAACAGTGTCTTTGTTTATATGTATACATCGTTAGACACAGAATAGTGCTAGTGCCTTCCTGAGCACTAGCCTTCTCAGTAAATGACAAAACATTGACATCAATTGTTATAAAGCATTATCCAATTTGACCATGAGTTTTTTGCCGGCTTACTCACAGGGTGCATACACCCGCAATAACTTGCAGCTGAAAGACATAGGTACCTGAGAGACAAATCCACCAAGGGCACCGGTCTAAAAGTCATTCACAGCTGTTTATAAAGATTAGTTACTGTGAGCACAAAGTAATAAAGAAAAGTATGACAATTTTATAGACTCATCTCAACTCTAAGCCTGAGTCTGACAGCTGAAAATGAGGGCAATGTTAGGCATCATTGCGTTTGTCTCTCTGAGAATAAGGACATTAATATCTATATTTGTCTTTGACAAGAAAAGGGCCGTCACTGCTGTTGATTTTGTTGAGCGTCATAATGCCACTGTTATATGTTATCCTCCAATCTGTGTATAGCCTTAAAGTAGCAGAGGAATGAATTTCACTTATCCCAGGATTTCGAGCCCAGATTATGTGGTGTAATTGCAAATGATTTCACAGCTATTTCTGACTAAAGCAAACAGCTCGGTATAAATGACCTGGTGATTTTGGATCAGGATTTTAAGCAAAACAACTTTGACGGCGTGTTGGCAAACACTGACAGTGGCTTTGGCAGAGAATGGATAATTTCTCCATTACATTAATTTAATAGATAGCCTGCTTCTGAGCCAGCACACTCTCAGTTTACATCTGTTTCTGTGTTTGAATTGCTTCACATCAACACATTCTCGCAATAATGGTGAGATGAAAAAGTATTAAATGCTTTTAAAATGAAAGGATGGGCAAGTAACACAGAAATATGCTGGTCTGTTGTGAATTAATGTGTTTTTCACTTCTTTTGAGGATTTGGAAAACACAAAAATACACTCCATCTGTGTAATGTAGACGACTACCTGAAGGTGAAGAGGGCTGCTGTCTATCATGCTCTCCTAGTGACATGATTAGAAGTCGACAATGTTCAACCTGCCAGAGCCAGGACCTTACAGCTGAGATTATGATTCCCAAAGTAGATCAAAGTCTCTCCCTCTGTACTGCAGCAATCATTTCTACCCACATCAGCCCTCAAATGCTGAGACACACACTTGAAGTAACAAACATCCTACAGCCTCACAAAATCCAAGAAGAAGACTGACAGAGAGAAGGTGAGCAATAGCAGCTGCAGCAGAGACAGAGAGGAAGATGGACAATTTTGCACTAATGACTCTTGACATCACACAAACAAGATGCCTCAACCTAATCCACTGTTAACCTGATTTATCCTCAGACAGAGTGGGCAGCACCAAGACGGCCGCTCAAGTTGCTTTGAAAAGCTGCGATAAAGACCCTCTGTTGTCAAGGTGATACAAGTGGTTGTCTCACAGATGTTTGCCAGCTTGTATGCTAAGTCTGCAGGTGTGTCCACAACTTGGCTGATACTTTCACTGTTTTGAGTGACTAAGATACTGCTATTGTGTTTTATAAAGGTGTATTCCAGTTATTTGGGACTGCAATGCCATATAGTTTAAGGTTACTAATCATGTTAGAGGCTAAAACGTGTGCTTAGGTACACAATTTTGAACTAAATACTAACCAAAAAGATGCCATTTCACCTAATAAATGTCAGCGACATAGAAGCACTACAGGGGAAATCAGGAAATCGCAAGTGTTATTATACTTTATTGTGTGGAAACCACAAGCTCATGTGCCAACTGGTTGTATATGCAATATGAGAGAAAATGTGATAGTCTGGGCGCCATGAGAATTTGTCCAAACATCTCTATAACTAAATAAATACAATGACCAGTTTATTTATGTGATAAGCAAATGAAATCTACATTGCAAGAATGTAATATAGTCATATTAAATGAATACATGCAGTAAACAGGAAGGAAATAAAAAATATACAAAATCAACTGAATTTATTGTTGTACACAGTTTACATGCCTCTGTTGATTACATGTCAATTACACAGCTGGACATTTAATCTGTGATTTCTTCTGTTGTGCAGGGTTAGGACAGGACCTGCTGACTGCCAGTGATATGTGTGAAAGAGAGGCACATTTCAAAGAACTTGTGATATATTATAAATGCAGCCATTTACCATTAATCCCTCAGCTTCTCATTCCCTAGAATTAGCACAGTTCTGAATCAGGCAAGAGGCTTGTAAGCTGGAGGGAATGTTTCCTGACGTCATCTTAGCTCCATTGTTGTGAACAATGATTGCTTCCTAACTGATGCCTCAGATCTGCACTGGCTGGAATGAAACACTCTAAGTAGGTGGATGATATTTCAAAAGTCATTGTCCATCCAAACAGGACTGGAGACACTGTGCAGACACCACAATCTATTTCTGTCAGGGAGAGGTTTAAATGTTCATCAGTGATTGCCTCGCCAAAGAGAGGAGCCCTGAGCAAACAGGACAAAAGGCATTTGGCATGCTTTGTAATGATCACACCACATACCTTTGTCATAATCAGAAAATAAACAGAAACAGAGAGCAGAGGAGCACGTCTACCTTTAGATGACTTTCTCACTGCTGGTTCTGCCCTGTTTGATCTAATGGCCTCACACTTGCTCCGTGTTCTTTCTTGATGCAGATAGTAATGACGTAAGAAAAAATAAGTTCAACCTCAGAGCATGCTCCCTTGAGGCAAGATAGCAATGCTGAACATCACTTATCATCATCATAAATTATTTGCTTTTAAATTATCATTAAACGTCCCATATGGCAAAATTGCACATTTGCTGTCTTCTGTAGCAAAACAGATGTAGAGGAACAGGAGAAGAGAAGCGGCCTGGCAAAAGACACCAGACTGGAGAACCTTTTGAAAAGCAAAACAAACCTTCATTCCGGGTTGTTGTTTTTGTTTGTTTGTTTATTTTTTTTTGTAATAATTTCACTGTGAATGTTGCCCCGCTTCCCTAGAATCCCCCCTCGAATTAGCACCATTCTTAATTCCTGCTTCTTGCCGGTGGGTGGCAGCACTTGAGGAGAAATGAAAAGAAAAGGAAAATTTGTTCATTCTTGCTAGTAAATATACTACTGGAGCCCTTTAATATTTGTTGCCTCCGATTTTGTTCTACATTCTGTTCTGGACTGTTGGTTTTGAGCAGCATATGACTACATGAACATATGTACGGAGAACATGTACTATGTAAATAGTACATGCATATAACACTTCATTCTATGAGTTTATTAAAATGTGTCCCATGTTACTGTTGCAGAGGCACTACAACCATCTAAAGGGGATAACATTCCAGCAGTTCTATCAAGTTCAGCATCTTCTCCTCATGAGATCTGATGGTTGTGTGGTTTTATGGTTGTGTGTGTTGCTGTCTTTAGATGAACTTGTGTCCCAAATTCACAGTTTGAAAAGGAGTCTGCCATTTGGAAATTCTTAGGGAAGAAAAGTTCTCAGCTTATTGTAGGGAAGGCAACAGCCTGTATGGGTGATTGACAGCATTTGTCACCAAACTAGACTGTGAGCTTCTTGGACCGGATGGCCTTGAGCCACACGGAGGTCCCTCAAACTGCTACTTCACTTCAATTATACCAGGGCCTGTATTCCTAAAGATTCTGAGAATCCTCCCAGAGAGCTCCTAACTTAGCCTAAAAGTTCCTAGATATGAGTCTTAGCTTAGGAATGATTCCAGAACATACTCAGAGATCTCTGAGCAAAGAATGGGCAGAAACTCTTATCTTAGTGAGGAGGTGATTGACCTTGTTGCTAGGTATGAGTCATCATTTCAAGAGGTGTGATTGGTTGATCCTAAAGCTAGAGAACGATCCTACAAAATGTGTAAAAACTCAGGCCCACTTACACAGTATTCACATGCTGATAGTTCTATTCATTTGCTTCCATTCATTTACCATGCTGGTAATTTTTGCACTTCATCCATTTGGTATTAACAAAGGTAAAATGGCTCAGCTTTCATCAGTTTCTGTGATTGCTAACCGGCCTATAGGAAGCAGTGTTGGTTGGCATTCAAATCTTCCACAAACCCAACAGCAATGGAGAAGAAAAGAAGCAGGAAACCCAACTGGACAGAGGAGCAGCATTTGCTTCTGGCTCAATTGGTCAATGAGAATAAGTGTTGTGAGAGGCAGTTTGGCCCCAATGTCACACTACAAGCAGAGAAGCAGGCATGGGAAAATATAGTAAAACAGATAACCACAACCTTTCCACTGGTTGTGTGCACAAGTGAGGAGTGCGAGAAGAGGTGGTATGTGTTGCAGTCAAAAGCAAGAGAGGAGATTGCAGCACACAAACTTGAATCTTCACACACAGGTGAGTGATATACCACTGACTTACAACTGCTGGCAGAGTTTTCATATATCAATAGGCAGGTAAACAAAATATCAAGAATATTTATTCATTACGTAAGCCATTTCTCATATCTCTTGTACATGCTCATTCTGTGAAATCAGTGATTGATGCTGCCGCTGCTCCAACGCCATCCCTGCAGGACAGAAGACTGGAGATGACAATGGTGTCAGGGTTTTCAGGATGAGGTAAGAACCAAACGCTGGACACTAGGCGAAGGAGTTGGCAAAAAATGAATGTCATTAAACCAAAAGTAACACGAGGCGCTGTATAAGGCAGGAGATCCAAAAACAAAACCTTCAAAAAGACAAGAACATAGCATGACAAGACCAGAGCTTGAGAACACGGGAAAACACTAACTCTATAACAAGACAAAACATGGAAAAACAGCATGAGTATGACATGACAGAGGACAAAGGGGAAGGCAGGACTATATACACACAAAGGCAGAGGAGACACAGGTGAAAACAATCAGGGCGGGGCAGACGATTACACAGCTGGGAAATCACAGGACAGGAAGAAGGCAAGACAGGAAACAAGGAAAAACTTAAAATAAAACAGGAAACTGAAATCATAAACGCAGAACCATGCCAAATGGATGTCCTCAGAGAGCGGAAAAAAGTTCTATGCGTACAGGAGGAGTACTACTGACTAAAAATTGATCTAAAATAAGAAATAAATCCCGTGACACATAGATATTAAGTATTCATGTGTCTTTGTGTGCAATATGTGTTGTGTATTTAACTATTGTAGGCTATGTGTGGTAAATATTAGTTGGCATATTGGTTCGCTGCAGTCACAGGTTCTTAAATTACATTACTATAATTTGCCTGAAATGTAAATTTATAAATTGGCCTCTATAAGGCAGTCCACTCTGGGCCAAGTTCCCCTGTGGAGTGTGAATGTTTCCATCATCATCGTCGCTCTCTTCATCACCCTCGAGAGGTTCTGCAATATGTCTAGCCTTGCAAATGCTGTGTAGTATTGCACAGGCTATGATGACTTTGCAGACTTTATCAGAGGTCAGCCGCAACTCTCCATGGAGAACATGAAAGCGCCTCTTCAGTTAGCCAATGCTACGCTCCACTACTGCCCTTGTTGTCTCATGGGCCCTACAAGTTAATACAAACATAATCAAAATTTCATTCAAACAACTGGAAATAATGTGAATAATTTAATACATGACAATCTACATTATTTAAGGGAAATATTTAAACTATTAGGATTCTCCAACATGCTCTTTACATACTATTTCCCTCCATAATTCTATATTGGTTGGGTTACCTGTTGTAGTTTAGTTGCAGCCCTTGGTCTGGATGGAGGTAAGGTGTTAGGAGCCATGGTTTGCATTGGTAGCCACTGTCTCCTAACAAATGGCAACTGGCTGGCACATGATGTTCCTCAAAAAGTCATCTGAGGCCACTCTCAGAGAGTATTCTGGCATCACGTGTTGAGCCTGGCCATTTAGCAACAACGTCCAAAATCTTGTAGTCATCATTGAAAACAAATTGAACATTGATGCTGTGAAACCTCTTCCTGTTCATGAAGACAGTTTCATCTTCTAAAGGTGCAATTAGACGTGTGTCCCATCAATTACACCCACAACACCAGGGAATCCTGCAATGTCCATGAATGCTCTTTCATGAGCCTGTAAAGTGTGGATATCCAGCGGAAACGAAACAAACTGTGTCACAATACTGTGACAGTGCTGTGACAGTTTGCTTGATGACCTTCCTGATGGAGGGTTGTGACAAACCCAAGTCATCAGTCACTGCTGCATTGTTGCATTTTCCCTGTTGCTGAATGCCTCAGTGTTGTGATGACTTTCATTTCTAGTGAAACTGCATTGTGGCGTTGGGTTGTAAGCAAGCGCATCTCTAATGGGATCAACCACGAAGAAGATTCCTGCACGATCCAATCTGTAGCGTTGAGTTAATTCACTGTCAGCCAGTGTTTGGAGAATATCTCTCCTGCCTCTTCTGTCCTCTGCGTAAGAAACTCCTAAGCCTCTTAAAAGTCCTCCTCTCTGCTCTTGTCACCTTAGGAGCTCTCTTAAGAGCTAATATTCTTTAGGAATATCTTTTATCTTTACCAGTATCTACTCTTGGAGAGAAATTCTTAGAAAACATCATGATTCTAAGAATTTTCTTAGAATTTGGCCACTAGGAGCAACTCTTTGCGCTAAGAATCTTTAGGAATACGCCCCCAGGTGCAACAGGGTCCACCACTTGGCCCACTCCTAGGGAGTACTACTGTGCTTTCAACTGCGTGCTCTAGCAGTGAGTGGAGATATTACGTCCACCCCCTACTTGAGGACCAAGCAGGTAAGCAGTAACCTATACTGAGGTTTGTTAGGAGGAACCGGAGATATTATGAACTGCTAGACATATACCAGTGGGAGGTACTGCCTTGGGGCCTTTTGCAATGAACACATGAAGGACAGCATAGATGTTTATGAGGATGCAGGGTCTTGAGAAGTCCTTTTATGCTGATAATTGCCTTCAAAGCTTCCCAACTCCCAAGGCCTTGTGGATAAACTGCGCAGCATCTTGACTTTAGAAATAAGACAATGGTCAACTCATGACCAAGTCACTGTGTCTCTCCTTTCAACCAGTGCCATGTCTGAAACAACAGAACACTGGCTCTTGGGGAAGCACAGCTGCACCCAAGAACTTGCTTTTTCTGGGCACTGACCACTCAGTAGGAGCCTTTGTATGCGATTATACCCTTCATCACACAACCCAAGGTCCTAAACCAAGAACTATAGATAAAAAGGGAGTGGGACGACCCAAACCTTCCTCATGACTTGCTGGATGCTTCGATTGTTATTGTTCTCGTTGTCGTTATTGCTGTCTTAAAAATCAACGCCATTGTTATTGACGTTGTCGATACTGTTATTATTCTTGTTGCTGTCGTTACTGACATCTTCGCCTGCCATTGTCATTGTTGTCATTGTAACTGTGGTTGTCTCCATCGTCCGTAATGTTGCCGTTATTGTTGTCATTGCCATTGTCGTCATTGTCTTTATTATCATCGTTGCTATATTATTGTATTATGTACTCTGTTTGTTGTTTTTTGCAGCATAAAGTTATTGTTCCACAATTAAGAGTAACTGTAGCATGCATGCAATGATTGTGCCAATGCGATGATAGCAACAGTGAAAAACATCTCAAGTTAAAAAAGGTATGGACTTTTGACATACTGCTATTTCTATACATCAATAATAACATATGGCTAATTAGACTAGACTACAGGCTGTTATTATAAATGCACAAACTTCACTAATGGTGTTTGCTGCTTTCAGACAATAATTGTTCAAAAACAACTAAACTAAACTAAAAACTAGTTGCTGCTGTGAGTATGTCTTGTAGTTGGTGTCCACCAAGAGTTTCAACAGAAGGAATGTTTGAAGGAAAAAGTATGATTGCTCAATACACTATAAGAGTACAGTGTATATTCACAGTTATTCTAGATAACCATTCACAGAAAGTGCATCCATTAACTACAAGGACAAGAATACACTATTATGAAAAGTTACATTCTAGTGCTGTCGGAAATTACAAATGTAACTAAAAAAAAAATACAAAATAGTGTCCCCGTTTGACCAGTTACATAAAATTGCTTGCTCAGACAAAGGTGGAATTGATGACTGCAGATGTATGTGTAATTTACTTGGGAAAAAAATGTACTTGTGTATATCTTAAGATAGGATGAGGACAATCTATGGATTTTATGTGCAGTGACCGCAAAATGAAAATTTATGTGTAGCCCAATTACAAGATGTGGGACAGAACACAGGACCAATTTTTTTTTAATTTATTTTTTTTATTTTCATGGGTCTTTTATTCCACGACTGCACTCAGCAGAGAACAGCATTAACTGGTTCACGGTGCCTGTTATAATGATGGAAAATGAAATGGCATGGCTTCACTTCTTTAGTGGGTAGAATGAATGTTTATAATAATAATAAAACCAAGAATGTCTCCTATGTATGCTCCTCTCCGCAATGTTAGCAAGAAATTAGGAGTAACTTGAAACGCACACCTTAGTGTGGATAGTTAAGGCATGGGTAGATTACTTGAGCAAATCTATACATAAAAGAAATTCCTTTATAGCTCAATATCTCCTGCCAACAGTTCAACTTAGAAGCCCCTTTAAATCTGAACACATAGACAGACATAACAGTAGTGGCTTACTTCGCACCTAAAGAAAGAAAATAAAAATACAGAAGAAAAACTCAATACATTCATCACACAGTAGCTTGTATCATTTCCTAGCAGTGAAGTGCTTTAGTTCACCAAAAAGTAAACAATCGTAAACAAAATACATTTTTCCAGCATTCTTGTAGGAACACAAAATGCATAAATGAAAATATGAACTCACTCTTACCCTCTTGTACAGCCTGCACGCTTTGATACATACATCCGGAATTCAGGACAGCGCTAGAACTCTAAATCACGTGGAAACATACAGAGTAAGCACAGCTTATTAACAGAATTAGCCAATAGGACGATGAGGTGATTTTTAACCAGTTTACTCCATCACCACTTACGCTGTCCTGCTGTTCAGTGTCACTCACAGCGTGGTGGAGAGTTCGCAGGTTCAGCACGGACAATCTAGGGCAGGGGTGCCCACTCTTTTTTGGCTTGCTAGTAGCTACTTTTACAATGACCAAGTCATGACTGAGAACTGAGGCATGTTGTAAATATAAAGTAAAAATAAATAAAAATGAATGTTTGTCTTGCTGTTTGTTTTGGAGTTGCAACAGATAAATGTGTTAGACTAACATCTAAAAAAAAATTTCATTGGCACCCGATCTACCCGCACTACCTTCGCGATCTACCGGTCGATCGTGATCGACGTAATGAGCACCCCTGATCTAGGGAATCTCCGGGAATGCAAAATCACCATTGGTCCGCTGTACTTAACTAGTTTAACCACACACTCCTACTCACCATTACTACCATTTTTATGTAGTAATAATGCTACTTGGAAAAAAAAAAATGTTTCACATTATTTATAATATTTGTTGTGGAACAATAATTTTATACACTTTTACTTAAGAAAAAAATACAAGATGTGCAATGAAGGGAGAGATTTAGTTTTATAATTGTATTGTAGTTTCTGAACACTGCCTGAAAAATAACTGGTTTTCATTTGTCCTCAAGTGATCATTTTGTGTTGTTTCTGAACAAAAACTTTTATTGTGATAATAAAGTATTTTCTATTTAATCATAAACTTTGCCCAAATTCTGTACTGGATTTTAACTGACTAATAATCCAAATGGCTTGAAGGTCATGAAAATGATTTCAGATTTAAATTGATGAGGCATCCACCTTTATTATTAAAAAGTATAAATATCGGTATCGCCAGTACTGACCCTGTATTTACTTGGTATCGGATCGATATCAAATCTAGCGTATCGCACACTACTAATGAATGAACCTATGCCTCTGCTAATATATAACAGACCAGGTGAATTACCAGTATTTGTAATAAACAAAATATTACTTGAATAAAATGAGAGGCAGCTTTACAAAGTGATGTTTAAAACATGAACAAGAAAAAGAGTTTTTCTTACTTCCTGGGGTCACATGGTACAGCATGTCTATCTAAACTGATAGTTTAACTGGTAGTTTATCTTTTCAAACACACTTTAAGACATGCTGTCATCAAAACCCTTAAAAACCAAAAGAAATACTGCTGCTCTAAAACTGACAAAACTGTCAATGAGTTCATACAAACAGGTCTTTTCATCATTATGCTAATGCTTGCTTATATTGGCTGACTGTTCTTCATCAAACTGAATTATTAAAATGAAATACTTAATTCCAGCAGAAAGTGTGGATTATCATTTTCTACTCAAGTTTCAAGTGTGTTATTCTCTTTTTAACTCTTAAGAATAACTTGATTTACCTTATAGTAAAGAGGTAGCATGAGTATGATGAAATGCTAATAGTAAAGAAATCTATTTAAATTATTTCTTTTGCAAACTGGTATAATCACCCATTGTCCTGAGACTGGGTACTGAAGTGTAAATAAATATAATCTTCAACAGAGGCTCAGTTGAGTAAAATGAGCTTGTAGTTGACCTTCATTCCATGTAAATGAGCGATGTCCCAGACCACAGGCTTTGGTCCAAATACATACTCTGTTTTATTTTTACAAGGTTATGCTAAAACATTGTGACTGAAGCCACAACTGACAGGTTGGATGAACCTCAAAAGAAATGTCATCTTAGGTTAATTTAATTTAAACATGCTTGGTGGTTATATGGAATTTTCTGGAAGATATTTACTCTCTGTGCAATCAAAGAAAATGCATCAACAACACACACAAGGCACTAAGCAGATGATAGAGACATTTTCATCAGGGGAACAGCAGGAAGCTGTGATGAAGCATCGCTGCAAAAGTGAGCTTTGACAATCTTCACATCTTGAAGATCTTTGATCTCCGAACTGCACATTTTGGAGACAAGAGGAAACTTAATCCAACTGGTAGAATTGCAGGGATCCTCTCCACTCAATTTTTTTTTTTTTTTTCCCCCACATCACCCTGAATGAAAAAACTGTGTCAGGGAGGCATTGAAATTAATCTGCAATTTGGAATCTTGCCCTGAAGGGCTTGAAGAAAAAGGAAAGGTCACTGCAGCATTGAAATGGAAGGTGAGACATAAATGTATGCATGTGGTGGGATTTTGACACAGGAAAGAGCTTGTTCAATCCTTAGTTGACCCACAAAAGCATGTATGACATGGTAATCATATTATTCACTTGATACATTATTATTCTCAGGGGGTCTTTACCCCATTTAAACACTGTGCTACACTTTGATGTTGAGCTTTTTTGTATCATGAGCCTCCACAGTACTTCTAAATATTTAAACAAAGTTATGATGCGTTCATTATTTTTTCTCTTTCTGCTCTAACTCAGATAGGGCTAGATAGGATAGAACATCATTTTTCATAATATCCAGAAGGGAGTATTTCATGAGTCTCATGTTTAATGGATCTCAATTTGATGAAGTTTTAGAAATTTGGGAGCATTCAGAACTTCATACATGATAATGACGAGTGATACCCTTATTTCCTTTCTGATTCGACAAGTGACAACTGAAACCCAGTGATACTAGTGTGGATACTGTTGGGCTACTTGTGCAGATAAGTGTAAGGTCTTCAGAAAAGGGGAATAAAAAAGGTCATCCAAGAGGACACAGTTCTCACTGCAGCTCTGATGTTTACACTGAAATGAATGTGCTATTTATTCATATAATTACTTTCAGCATAACCATATGCATTTACTTCACTTGCATTAAAATGTGTATGTATTAAAATAAACTGACATTCCAGCCATAATCATTTAGGTAACTCCTGCTCTTTGAACATTAATACACACTGATGCTAGACACGAATCACTCTTCCATGGTCTGTGATAAATGTCACCACGGATACATACTCTCTCTCTGTCTGTACCTGGATATTGCCTGCCACTTCCAAGGGACTTAGTACAGCTGCAAGTCTGTCTTGCCAAAGCAGCACCTTTCATCTCCTCTTCTGACCGGCTTTAGTGTCTCATGCTTTTATAGAGTTGATTGCTCCTTCCTTGATCCAGAAATTAGTCCTGGTCCAGCATCATGAAGAATGTTCCAATTTCCTTATTTCTGTTTGGAGGATTACAGAGCATGAAGGTCTCCCCAAGGAGGACTGAGTGTGGATGCACATTACTGAGTTGATTAAATGGTAAATCTGATTAGACACTACCTCATTTCACCATCTAGTTCAAAGTGTGCATTGTAGGTCTGATTAATAAGGGAACCATAATCCTAATCATTTTCTTGATTACTTTCTGTCCTTTTAGTGTACAGCGTACTCTATAATGAATACTCTGGGATTGGCGGAGAATCTGATGTGTTTCAGAAATAAACACAATATACAGTATCATTTCCACCCACAATTATGCTCCTTCAATTGATGGTTCTGTTGATATGTTATCTCATGTGGTTGCTTGATTAGTCTTTCTAGAATATTTTCTTATATCTATATATACATCACTCCCAGGGTAAGGTAAAGGACAACAGAGACACAGAGTCACCTTTGTCAAAACCTTTTCAGTCATATCTGGAGTGTGACAGACTAAGATTAGAGGCGCAATATACAAAATTGCCATAACCACAGAACAAGTCTTCACACGTCTACATAATAAGAGCAATAGCCTTTTAATGACAGGATGAAATATCAGGGCTTATCAACTATGGTGTATATGCTCAGTTATGACGCTGTAAAGTTATAAATACATTTCTAAAGTTTTACAGTCCTTATAAGCTGAATACTACTATTACCAAAGTTCAAATTCAAAATATGGGTTGTGAAAGACTCTTTATAACTGTCCTTAGCCCAAACCCTAACCATCTTGCATGTCAATTACTGCTGTAAAATAACACAATCTCTCTTAAAAAATGTTGCTACAACACACAAAATGTGCCTAAAATGATGCACTCCTTATCAGCAATTTCATAATTTCACATATACATCTCCCAGCTGTAGACACTCCTCTGGCTGTTTTACTTGTGATTTAGCTGCTGAGGCTGCTGTGTAAGCTGTGAGCCATGGCATTGCTTCAGGCAACTGGAGTTTCAGTTTACCTTGCAGAGGCAGTAATGTGTCGCCGCCTTCCCTTTGCCTCTCTATGCCCCTCTACAGAGACGCATTTGGTACTTTGGGCACATTCCAGCAGTTTAATTCCTCTCAGACAGTTTGAAGCTCTGATACCTCAATCAACAGTCATTGTTTAAATTAATCTCTCTGCCCTTTTTGACAATTAAGATTGACTATAAGGGCTATCAAGCTACACTCTTGAGCTAATTTTTTTTTTAAAGCTACTCCTCCTCTATGAAGAATTGTCTGAGGTAAGAGCAAATATGTCATTATTTGATGATAACATCAGCCTTCTCACATTAATTGAAAACTATGCCTCTGGCAATAATAATGTTTGATAACATATATCACAGAGATGGAACTATTACTTAACCTCTGCTTGTCTAATCAACGGCAGGATCATATTTTCATTAAGTACTTCATTTGTTACTTGCATGTTAAGCATTTTCTTATTAAGTATTTAACTAATGTAATTCCTCAAGTTATTTATTTATTTATTTTTACATAGATTTTTCAATCACTGCCCCATCAATTCATATGGGGCGGCTGTGGCTCAGTAGGTAGAGCGGGTTGTCCACGAACCAGAGGGTTAGCGGTTCGATCCCCGGAATGTGCCACATGCCGAAGTGTCCTTGAGCAA
>JASGAT010340839.1:0-10764 GCA_030220025.1 Chelon auratus | reverse complement strand
TTATTATTATTATTATTATTATTATTATTATTTAAAGATGTGAGTACACTTATACGGTTAATTAATGCCACAGATGATCATAAATGCATTCAAGCCCTATGTGGATTTTATTTTGAAAGGGCTCCATTGACTGCTTACATAAAATAATGACAGGTCCTTTGAGGTCAAGGATTTCTATTGGTTTACGGGGCGTCTCCTAGAGCCAATAACAACTCTCTAAATAAAACTTAACAGGGAAGTTCAACATGTCCGAGTGCAGGTCAAGCTAACGAGTTAGCTTATACACACAGTTTCGTTATTCCTTGTGTCAGCGTCTGTTTTTAATGCGGTATTGATTTTTATTCGAGTTTTACTCGGTGTCGTTGTTTCTGCAACGAATAACTACGCTGACACAATGCTCACTGGCTTGGTTTGCGGAGCCGTGGTGTTTCCGGGGCTTTTCTGCAGCTTCAGGAAAATACTGAGACTGGTGTTCAAGCAGTGGACCGAGGCCGACGTGGTTTTTGTCAGCGAGAGGTCAGCGACTCCTTCACGATGGCGAGCACCGAGCTCCGTTAACGCGCGAGCCAGTTTAACGCTTTCTTGTTTGTCTCCCTGTTTACACGCGCCCTCGAGACTTACTTATGATGTTATATTAATAAAAGGAGCTATCTGGAAAATTCGGCACACATGTAATGCGGTAATACTTAGTTTAAGCATTGTTTAAGTCAAAGTATGGGCGAACATTTTATCTGCACATTTATTTCTGGTGTTTGTTTTAGTAAATCCTTTCGTCATGTGTGTATACTATGTGGGCCGAAAACACCAAATTACTCTTAGTAGAGGGTTAAAACCTTAAAACAATATATCCGATGTATTAATTGTCTCGATAAGCTGACGCCAGATAAATTAGCTTGTATTTCAGTGGAGTTTGGTGTAATTAACCTTAAACGGTGAGCAGCCTCCAGTGTCAGTGTGATGCTTATTGGTCACTTTGTTTCTTCAGGCTCGTCTCCAGCGTCCATGCATCTTTAGCTACTGCAGCCGGGGTCACAGTGGCGACATCCTGCAAGGATGTCATGACAGACAGGTGGTTTTTTATTGTTATTATAGTGTTTTCAGTGAATTAAAATTGGTACCGTTACGATAAGTGAATGACTTAACACAGCATGCTCCTGGAGCTTCTGTGGCACAGCCAGAGATAATATGGGTCAGTGTGTCAGCTTGTTAATCAGTGATAATGCCTCCTGTCTCCGTACGCAGTCACTGGCTGGCCAACGAGTTCGTTTGCTTTGGGGCTCCCTATATGGCCTACGACATCTTTGCTATGTACCTGAGCCACTACCACAGTCGGAGGGTCAGAGGCTGTTCCACGGCCCTCGCCGGCCACTCTCTTCAGACCATGAGGGCTTTCCTCCTCAAGGACTGGCTGCTGGTGCTCCATCACACGGCCCTGCTTTTCGTTTTCATGCCCGTCATTCTGGTGAGGCCAGGGAGGAGTCGCTGCCACAATCGCAGTGTGTTGACATGAAGCAGAGCGCTTCTAATCAGCTGACTGATTTGCCTGATTTTCCAGTTTCTCAGAAGGGGACTGGGGGATTTCTTCGTTGGGTGCATGTTCAACACAGAGTTCAGCACTCCTTTTGTATCCATTGGAAAGATTCTCATCCAGGTAAACCACTGCACTGTGCTATCAGGTCCGTCCGGTTTAAACCTGAATAAACGACATAAACTGTAATAATTAAAAAGCTGAGGCTCCGTGTAGAGCGTGATCTAATCTGTCATCAGAGGAAGTTGCACTGAAGTTTGCACCGTTTGAAGGTCAGAAGAAATAATACAGAGATTAGTCCAGCCTCGTGTGGCTTTGTGTCTGGGACAGTATTTCACACACATTTTTAATCGGTGACCTAAATATAGTTTCATTTGGTAAACACAGCAAGACAAAGAGATTCTGTTGAACAATTGTGTTTTTACACAAGCACACATGTAGCCAGATTGTCCCACTTCCGTCTTGTTTACATTCTGTCTCCTGTGTTCGTCCCCAAATATCCAGCTGGGTCTTGATAATTCCAGGCTGCACAGGATCAACGGCATCATCGTGCTCCTGAGCTTCTTCATGTGCCGGATCCTGGTCTTCCCCTACATGTACTGGAAGTACGGCAAGCAGTTCGGGATTCCTCTGCACAAAGTGCCCTTTCATCTGCCGCTGCACTGCAACGTGGGTAACTTGGCCATCATGGCCCCACAGATCTACTGGTTCATGCTGCTGCTGAGGAAAGCTGTACGGCTCTACATGAGACAGAAGACGAATAAGGCATAACTCTGAGAGCCAGTGTTTGGGGGGGAAATGATTTCGAGAACACAGCTTTAATATTTTAACTACAAAGAAAAAGGTCTTTGAGGAGAAAGTGGTCATAATTAAAAAAAAATCTGTTAATATATTTGGTATTTTTTATTGAAGATTTGCAGTCTTTTCAACTTTTCCCAAATATCAGTTATTCTTTGATAACTGTAATTTTTAAACACTATTGCTTTTCCTGAAATAGACTCAAGTCACAAATGAACATTTTTATTATGTTTTAATATTTTCTTCAGACCATTTCTTTCTCAAAATACCTTCAACACTGTCACCAAACAGTCCCTCGTTTTATTCTCAGAGTCTGATTTCTTCCTCTAATCGTGCCTCGTTGAACAGCAGTTCATTGTTTGTCGTGTATTATATCACGGTCTTGGTTTTGGCCAACGGACGAGCCAATGAATTAGGAAATGAACGTTT
Organism: Chelon auratus; assembly: GCA_030220025.1. Lineage (NCBI taxonomy): Eukaryota > Metazoa > Chordata > Actinopteri > Mugiliformes > Mugilidae > Chelon > Chelon auratus. Next base: position 8,009 of record JASGAT010340839.1, on the reverse strand, counting down.
GAGTTGCAGTGTGGATATTTTCAAGTGTTCAGTTTTAACTATGGAATGATTTGCTGTGAATATTTCTGTTGTTACACTTTGTATAATTAATAAAATTTATAAATTATGAATTATTAGTGATTTCTAATGTTCAGTCCTGCTTCTAATAGGCGGTTCAGACACCTCCCCAGAAATGTAACAACACGTTGCAGCAACGCAGAGCGCAAGAGCTGCGACTGGTCGGCTTGGTTGTCGGGTGTTTCCGCTTCAGTATTTCCCTCAGCTTCTCCATCTCCACTATTTTTGAATTGATTGTTTTGGATCAGTGCAGATTGAACACGTCTAGGAAAGGTTAACTGAGGAGGTCCGGAGATAAATGACTCTCAGCCCTGAAAGTAGACAAAGAGAAGCAAATCACACTAATGGAACAGAAAGAGTTATTGCTTATCAGTCTGGAAACGTAGTTTACACAACTGTTACTAAAGAGTTTGGAATCCAGGCCGGGTCACAACTGATACTGAAATCAAGGGTTCACAACTTATTCAACTCGCCGATATGTACAAATGATTTACTTTCTTTTATTTGTCAAGACTGAAAATTATTTTTATGCAGAAATGTAAAAAATTCTGAAGGGTGCAGAAACTGGCACAGTGTGCATTGCCCCAAAGACAAATCTCCTGGAGTGTACAGTAGATAATACTCAAATTAAACTTAACTTTACCCTGAATCAGGGAGATTAGCTGAATCAGCTCACCATCTCAACCTCTGCATCCCATTAGTGGAAATTAATATTACTGAGTCAGCACAAGACATTTGCTGTGAAATACTGGATATTTATTCACTCAGATCCGTAACCCACCACTCTGGAATTACTTTGTACAGACACTGTTAGTGTAATTTGTCCTCATTTCATCAAACGTACTCAAGAGTTTTGAGCATTTAAGAGCTTAAATTCTCCCGTGGATTACATTCCACGCGTGTGTTTGTCAAGCTGCTGACGACACGAGCTGTGCGATCTTCTGCTGCAGCACGGCCTTCATCTCCTGGTTCTCTAGGTTGTCTGTGATGGTGGAGAAGAAGTGGCGGGTGTTGTCGCCCTCCAGCGGGCTGCAGCTGTCCGGGAAGGCGGCCATGATGGCCTCGTAGTGGCTGAGGATCTCCAGACTGGACAGGAACAGGGCCTCACACTGGCCTCCTGGCATCATCACCTGGGAAGAGGTCACCACGAAGAATTAGATAGAAAATTTAGAAAAACTCAAATCTGCTGCCATCCAAATATTCCAGTGAATAATGTTGTTTTTACACAGAATAGTGCATTCATTTAGAATAGCAAGCCCTGTCCACTTGTTGCCAACCATAATCAAGAATAATCTCAGTGGGCGCAGCAGACATGGTAATAATTCCTACCTGGATGTGCTGAACGTGGCAGAAGAGCTGGCTGAGAACAAACAGAACCTCCTGGCCGGGAGCCGTCCCCATCTCCTCCCCCATTTGTGACTCCTTTGGTTTCGGAGGAGAGTCTCCAGCTTCATTCAGAGGGTCTCTGGACGCTGGTGCTTCAGGAGACGTTAAAGGCGAGACAGTCGAAGCAGCTGATGAAGGAAGAGGCAGCTTAGCTCTCACAGAGTTCATCACATCCCTCACAGCGTGGGCGTATAACCTGCCGACGTGGGCCCAGCCGTCTGCCGACAGCCAGTGGGAGCAGCTGGACCCGCAGAGCAGCTGAAGGACTCGAAGCAACAGGACAGACAGACGGAGCTCACATGAAAACCTCCTGAGGTCCAGGAGAGGGAGATAGTCCACATATTCCAGAGAGAAGGGGACGTGGAGGCGACCGGACATGATCAGCTCCCTGAGAGCTCTCAGTAGTCTGGTCCACTGGGAGACAGAGCACCAAGGCAGGGTCTGAGTCAGAGCCACCAGCAGACCTTTGCTGAACATGTTGACGTGGTCGGGCTTCTGCTGGTCCAAAGAGAGACAAGACAGCATGGTGGACTGCAGGGAGTCGGATATAGAGCAGCACTCCATCCAGGCTAAAAGACCTGTACCCTGGCCGTACGGAGCCAGGTCCAACCCTGACCACTCCTACAGAGGAGACACAGAGAGACGGTTCACTGCAAACGGTTTGATGTGAATCGATCTGCACTAAGCTTGCCTCACAGATGATGCATCACTCCTTCAGGTTAGTCAGTAACAAACATCACTGTTTCCGTTTTCCACCGAGGCGCGCAGCTACGGCTTGTAATTCTGCTGCCAGATGGGTTGGTCTCAATCTCCGTCTCCAAGAACAAAGTTCAACACAGCTTCAATCAAAGATGATTCCTTCACAACATAATTACACTGACAACACACGAGCTTGGCTTAATAGTGTACCACTGAGTGAAAGACTAAAGTAGAAACAAAGCAGGACTGCAGTGATTCACATTATCAACCAATCTACTAATTTATCTAAAAGACCTGACTAAGACCTGAATGACTGAGAACCTTCACAGACGTCATTTGATAATTATATTGTGTCGATTTAACTTTAGCTTTATCGCAACCTCAGGCAGACCGCGGTGTGGTATGGTGAAGAAAAGACCCTACAATGATTCATCAATAATCAAAGTGGTTATCATACCAGTAGTTATAAGTATATAGTCTATGTGCTGTGGACGACTGATCAATGCTCATATGCAAAATATTGGGACAGTATAAAACTCATTGCTACAGTATTAATATAGCCTATAAGGTTTTTATAACATATTAATATGGCTTCAGAAAAAAGCAAAAGAAAATAAGTGAAGAACAACAAGATGCCCCTTTATGGCTTTACCTTATGGTCATATAATGAATTTTACGACAATAAATCGTCATTCCTGCCTTAGTTTACTGTGCTGATGAATCATTCAGCCTTTGTGTTATGACAGAGTTAAATCTGACTTTGTAAGACTTTGTTGTTCAGTGAGGCTGGTGTGTTACCTTTTTTTAATACCATGCCACAATCTCTCCAACCTGACGCACCAGATGGTTTGCTACACACGACCATCTGAGAGGCTGCCCTTGGAAACTGTTTGGAAAAGGCTATTAATAGATGACAGGTGACTGGATGATCCGTCTGTCTGTCATGGTCTAAACAAAACAAGGTGCTTTCTGAGGAGCTTTGCTAATAATTTAGGTTTGGGATGTCTGTGATTCTTCTCGTCTGTGTGAAGAGGCACACAATACTTTTAGTTTTGAAGGAACAGTTTAAATCACGCCTGTAACTGTTCCTATGTAGTTCCTCAAAGGAACCTGACTGGTTGATCCACAGAGGTGTGGCCATAAGCTCATAGCCTGGACCCATTAGCAGGAAGTGAACACATTTTTATTTCATGTTGGATGAAGAACGTCACCTTGTTGTTAGAAACTCAAGATTAAGTGGACACCACAGGAGTTCCTACCTGTTCAGGTAAGTCACACACAGCCAGCAGAGACGAAGGCACCTCGTTTTTAAAGTGCTGTCCCCACACAGGCTTCAGGTGGAACCGAACTGTCCAGTCCAGTTCTTCCACCTTGTTGTACAGCCAGAACAGAGCTCTGGACCAGCTGCTGGGGGCCGCTGCCACCTCTGCACCCACCACCTGCCCCAGTGTGCTCAGCACCGACACCAGCAGCTCCTTGGTGTCCATGGACCAGTGGTGGACAGCGCTCTCTGCTGGCTGCTCCCAACATCTACCAGAAATCAGATGAATTTATGTTGAAATCAAAGGCTGCGTTACAGCGATCCCTTCACTGTGTGAGAGTCACTGAAAATGGTGAGCAGTTCACCAACAACATAATGACATTACTGGACAATAAACTAAATGCTACAAGTACATTCCTTACACAAACCTGAGAGCCTGGTTGTGTAGCTGGGCCAGGACGTAGAGGAGAGGAAAGGGAGAGCAGTCCAACACCCAGTGAGGAGAGCAGGCGGGTTCCTGGACGTCCACAGACAAAGCAGCGTGCAGAAGCTGCAGACTCAGCTCTGCATCACCAGAGCAGTGACCTGGGGGAAAATACAGAGGCAGAGGGGCAGATCAGCATCACCACTTTAGGCAAAAGTCACTGCTGCTGTCTCTTGGATCTGAAATTTGTTTAACATCTGTGGCTGAGGTGGGGACACATCTGTGTTTGTTTTGGTTTAATACATTCATCTGACAGCTTTAAGTGACTAATTAATTTGCCAAGTCCAACTATTAAAAACCTTACCTCATATGTTTATTGTATTTTTATAGATCAGGATACCTTGCGGTGTCTAAAGTCCAATGTTTACAGTGATACAATAACAACAGATCAGCCGCAACATCGAAGAGATGCTGAAAACTTAGCCCAAATCACAGAACAGATGTTGTCTTCAACTTACTGTATGCGTTGGTGATTTTGCTAGTCAGCGCTGCTGCATATAAAATCAGGATTTAGCAGAGCAGATGCACAGTGCAGCCCATTTACTGACTGTCTTCATGAAGAGGTAAAATGTTCATGTCTAGTTTTAAAGCTGTGCCACCTTATGAAAAATTAGATGCGTGAAACATAATGATCATATCTCATTTACTTAGCCTCATATCTGTTTAAATGATGTGTAATATCCTGGTGTATGATACCAGAAGCTTTACAATCCCTCATTGAGCATGCTACATTAGATACTAGCAGATTACTGTTTTTATCCGAGTAACATCTGTTTTTATGTTGTGTTAAAGCGTTGACGTCTTACCCAGAGCGGAGAGGTTGGGCAGGACGAAGGCTGTCACAACCTCCTGGGGAGGCAGGAAGCTTTGCTGCTTTTCCTCTCCCTCGGCTGCTGTGACCGGCATCATCAGCAGACCCAGAAACTTGAGGAGCTGTTCTTTTTCGCTGGCCGACAGCGATTTGGTCCTGATCATCTCCTGTAGACAACTGCAGAGCAGACTGCTACCACTCGCAACGTCCATCCCCTCACCTAAACTTTCCTCCTCACCGCGCTGAGCTTCATCTTTTCGTCCTTTGAGTCCAGGCAGCTGCTGCAGGATCTTAGCCATGAGAGAGAAAGCCCCTTTGTTGAAAATAGCTGAATGACAGCAGGACCTCAAAGCGGCCTCTGGGTTCTGAAAGGCCACTCTGGCTACTAAAGAGACGGCCGTGTTCAGGTTGCCCTGCAACACCACTGCTGACGCTCCCCCTTGGATGATGCAGTTGAAGGCCATGTTGAGCTCCTGTTCAAACCCGGCAGTCATAGCCGAGGGCACAGAGCACCCAAAGAACCCCCTGCTGGATAATCTTAGCATGGCAGCCAACGCTTTGTTCTTGTCTTCTAATGAAAGCGCAGAGAAAATATCTGCGATGACTTTCATCAGTTTCCTGCAATGGCTCACATTTAAGCTCTCACTACGGAGTTTATTCATGAGGGTGGAGGAGAGGCTGAGGAGAGCGCCGTTCTGCCGGAAGGCCACTTGGTTCTTTTCCAGGCAGTCCAACCACTGCTCGTCACAAGCAGCCAGAAACGTCTCGCTGGCAAATAACCTTGCAAAGTTCTCAAAGTCTTCCAGGCGGTGGCTGATGATGGTGGTGGTGATTTCTGCATTCACCTCGGGGCTGCTCTCTATGGCTTTGAACGACAGTGACTTCAACAAAGCACCGAGTGTATTCTTCTCAGTCTCTCCATCATCCATTGCAGTCGCAGCTTCAGGTGTCTCTCTTTCATCCAGAGCCGTCAGGACTCTCCGGACACTTTGCTCCAGTCGGAACGCAGAGTAGCTAGGATTAGAGTCATCATATACCTTCAGGACGCCTTTGTTTTGCCAGAACTGAGCGACTTCTGTTATAATCTTCAAGACTTCACTCAGCCTCATCCTGCTGGGCTCAAATTTAGACGGTGCGTGAGAAGCACGCAAGTCTCTCAGAGCCTGCCGAATAAGTTCAGGGCTCAACATTTCATTGTTCTTTACTCTGGTGCTGACAATTTTAGACAAAGTGTGCATCTTTTCTATGGCTGGAAGTACAATCTCTTGGTCTATTAGGAAGGATGTGTAAAGAGCATCTAGAGAAATGGATAGGGCCTGGAAGCACAGGTCTGTTGAGGATACATGATCTTTAATGTCCTTAAGTGCATGAAGGAGAACGTGCAGAATATCAGTGTTCGGCAGTGCTGTTGGCAACGCTGGGGCATCTAGCTTTAACCTCTTGGCAGCTTGAGGAGACGGACTGGAAGAATTAGAGGTGAGACGAGCAAACTGCGTGGCAAACATCATCTCTATGCTTTCCTCTCCTCCCGCTTCCTGTTCATCTCTACCCTTCCATAGCTCCCACCACACCTCCAGAAAAAGTTGAATATCGTCTTCCTTCGTGGGATTGCTCCTCACATGTTCCGTCAGCTTCCCCAGCTCTGTGCAGATTTGAGGTTGAGGAAGTGACAGGAGAAAGCCGGCAAAAACATCTGCGGCTGCCGCTGACTTCACCAGCTCCAGCAGGACGACTCGGTTCACCTCGGGGAGGCTGTTCTGAAGGGAGAAGAAAGGGTTCTCCCTCCATGCTACCTCAACATCCTCTTTGGCCTCTTTGCACAACAGCTTCAACCACACGACGCACACTATCTTCTTTTTCCAGCTCAAAGCTGTTGGGTTGGGACGACCGTCATTGTCCTCTTGTCCGCAGATTTCTCTGATTGCCTCCAGGACCACGCGTTCCACCCGGCTCCAGTCAGCTTTCTCAATCGAACACAGAGACGAGGGGGAGCACAGCTTATCAGCATGCAGGAAAGCACCCTGAAGAACGGCTGAATCTGTTAACACAAGACATCAAACAAAGGAAACAACATTTAATTCATTCACATTGGCACATGTGTCCTCACGCCACCCTCTCATGAGGAAAAAACACTGAAAGACTCTTCCCGTATCTGGGACGGGATACAGGTCCATAGAAACTCCACCAGACTACTTATCAATTTCTTAATAAACACACTCAGTGACTGGTCTGTGTTGTAAATGAGACTGTCTGTGATAGCAGAATATTTTATGTTCATATTTGTTCTTTTTTGAAGAACCTTTGTGATGATAAAATTTATTTTTATTTTTCATTTCAACTAAAAAAGTAGGAAAGTGGTGTTAGGGATCTAAATCTGAAATGTTTGAGCCACTACACATGAGAAGACAGGAGAGTTAAAGGATTCAACAATTATTTTCTGTATCAGTTAGTTTACATGGTATCAATCATTGTTAATAACTTGTATGTAGAAATAGAAACGTCTAATGAGAAAACTTGTGTTTTCTTAGAGCAAACGTTGGCATCTACAATTGCATGTTTTATTGGACGAACCCAAAGATACTCAGTTTACTACCAAAGAATGACTGAGGCCACTAATCCAAGAAGATATTAGTAACAAATCTGCTCCAAAAGCAGCACTTTTACCACATTAAGAAAAAGAGTTTACCATACTATGCTCCATATGCTTTTATGAAGCCTGGTTTGATGTTCCTGTTTTAACATATGCTCCATTTACCAGTCCAGCTTATAACTTGGAGTCTTGCTCCAAGAAATGTCATGATTGGTATTTGGTATCTGCAGACGTTTGGAGACTCTGACACAGATTTACAGGACAAGAACAGTCTCAGACCAGAGGTGGGAAGTAACGAAGTACAAATACTTTGTTACTGTACTTAAGTAGATTTTTCAGGTATCTGTACTTTACTTGAGTATTTATTTTTCTGGCGACTTTTTACTTTTACTCCCTACGTGTACACAAATATCTGTACGTTCTACTCCTTACATTGGAAAAACAGGCAGTGTGGTTACTGTTGCTATAAGGTTTTTGAAAAAAAAACAACAAAACAAATTTAGGTATGGTGGTTTCTGTTGCTATCATTAGCTTTTTGAGCATTTTTTTGGAAGCCAGTTTAAAACGTTAGCAATATGTTATAGCTAACGAGCTAGCTCTCGGTTTAAAAACAACCCAATAACGCTCAATATTATTAACAATGATCCAGATGCTCATGCAGGACCTCTTCAGTCTAGATTATTCTGCTAGAGCCTCATTTTGCAAAATTATCAACGGATGA
>JASGAT010340836.1:10682-25287 GCA_030220025.1 Chelon auratus | reverse complement strand
TCTCATATCTGTCCCCATTCTCTCCTCGGCCCCCTCAAAGCGACCGCTCCCCGAAGGTTCTTTAAATGGCTCCTTCATTTCAGCGGCAGGTTGTTTTTTTTTTTTTGTTTACGGTGCGGTTCGAGCGGCGCAATTAATTGTCGGTAATTTAATCAAGGTGACTGGTTGCTGGCTCTCGATCTCATAGTTGGGGACCGGAGACACCGGCGGCCCTTCTCTCTGTGCAGCTGTGTGCACGGCTTAACAAGTGGCCTCACCTACTGCACTGTAAAAATAACATGCCATTATTTTTGCTGGAAGGTAATGTGCGAGCGAGGGAAGCTGGCAGAAGGCTCACGCGGCCGTATGTGCAATTAGGTTAGATGAATACAAACTAAATATGGTGTACACTAATCAGAGTGCAAGCGCGGAATCTTGCAAGAGGAGTCTAACGAGTTCACTCGGCGTAACGGTGCATACCTGCGTTGCCAGAGTAGTCTCCCACGGTCAAAGGGTATCCATCATCATCAGGGTCCACTGAGAAGAGGCCCACTCCAAAGGTTCCATACTGAGCATATGCTGTGCTATTTTCAAAGTCCTCCAAGTCGATACGCAGCTCATAGTTCCCCTGGATGGACAGGGCATGGATCTGCTTCAGCCCTGCGGAGATAAAGAGCGAGACACAGACCAAAACAATCCATTACAAAGTACTACAGTTTTTTTTATTTTTTTCCCTTCCCCCTCCTCAGCAAACAATATAAAGCCGTTTCAGCGCCCTCACTCACTGCCATGCATTTTCTGGAAATAAGATGTAACACGGTTTTTGTCCCATTTAGAGTCTCCCTCCGCGTGTGCATGTGTAGGGTTTCTTTCCAAAACCAGGTTAAAGTCTCCTCTCAGAGATTCTAGGGCCAGCTGAAAGCACCGGGTTTAACGTAATTTTAAATTGACTAACGGCATTAAGCGTTCTCTCTATCACTCCTTACAGAAACATGCTTCGTCAGCATCCGCTGAACCTCTACGGTGTGTCCACTTCCCACTTACTAAGCGTATGAAGTTATATCAGATCTCGTCCGGTGTGTACTGTCAGCATCAGCCAAATTTGGTTGGAATGATTCAAATACCCTGACTTAAAGACAGTCCGCCACAGAATGTCCTGAGCTTATTCACATAGAAAGGCTGAATTGTGGATTATTTCAAGGTCTTGCAGGGCTTGACTACCATGAGAGAGTACTGCTTTAAAACTACATGATTATGATTTGGCATGCAAATAATCCACAGTAAATCCATGTTTAGATTCAATCTGCTTGCTGTCCGGGAACGCAGCAAGGCTCAACCCACCCAAAAGTTATAATCTCACTCTTTTTTTTTTGGTTTTTAACAGCAAGGTCAACGGCATATGTGGCCTCATCGTAATTGAAATATGCATCATTTGTGCACTACTGTGTACTTTTACTATATATATTGTATTTTATGGCTCATATAGTTTCAATTGTATTGCTTCCGACCCAAAGAGCTGCTAAACTATATTTCGTTGCTTTTCACCAATGACAATAAAACTTCTTAGTCTTATTCTGTCATGGTTTGTTTAGTTTCCTGGGTTTCTGTTCTTTGTATTTTGTTAACTTCTTGGTTTTTCACAGTCATGGTTTAGTGTTTAGTTTTATTTTGTTAAGTTCTTGATTTCCTGTTGTGTTACTCCCTGTGTTTCCCCCCTTTTCATTAGGTCATTGGTTTCTCCTTGTGTTGTCTTGATTTGTGTCACCTGTGTCTCGTCACCCCTCTGTTCCTCATGTGTATATATAGTCCTGCCTTCCCCTTTGTTCCTTATTGTGTCATACTTTATTTGCCTAGTTCATGTCTGTCATCATAGTTTTTCCATGTCTTATTCATGTAGTCATAGTGTTTTGTTTTTTTGGATATCCTGCCTCATGAGCAGTGCTTTTGGTATTCTTCTTTTGTTTTTTTTTCTGTTTTTTTATTAAATTCCTTTTCGCCTATTCCTGCCTCAGCATCCTAAGTCCTGCATTTGGGTCCGAACCTCCATTACCCCCAACCCTTCTTGACATGTTCTTGTTCTTATAATTACACAGTGACAGGAGGAATTACAATCAGCTGAAGGGGTCAAAAAAATACTATATGTAATATGAAGATATGTGGTAATATAGATATATACTTGGGAAGGGACTCAATTAAAAAAGTTAATCTAATTAAATAGAGGCTTTGCAATTAATCTTGATTAATCACATTTTAATCACATAACAATATTTGCCCCCAAAAGCAACATTTTTTTTTAATTTAAACGGATTTTAGTGAATCAAATAATAGACACAGACATGAATATTGTAAAGTCGAGCTCTTTTAATGTCTGGAAAAATGCATTTAATTGCATTTCAATTCAAAACAGTAGAAAAAGAAAAAAAATATCCCTGGCCTAAACTGAACAGACCTAAAGTTAAAGCGCCATTTCAAAACAGTATAGACTTTCTGTTCTATAAATTGTTAAAAAACACAAAAAACAAAACAAACAAAAAGTTTGGGCTGCCGATGCGTCTTGTCCGTACTCGGACCGGGACTTCGGGACTGATAGCGCTAACAGCTCCAGCGGTTTCTGTGCTCACTACAACATGTTTTTTTGAAATGAAATTTGCCTTCCATCAGTCCTAGCGACATACTAGATTCCTCTATTTTGGTAGCGGTTAGCCGGCATCAGTGTAATCGGTGTACCGGGAAATCTTGCACTGACAAACTCCCACCCCTCATATATCATGTAGAATATATAGTGAGTTATATATATAAGATATGTAGTTGTGAGATGTTCTGGAGGAGGTACAATCATAAAAAAATGCTGCATGTTTAATAATTTCTAGGTAAAACTAACTGGGTTTAAATAAAAAATATTCTGTACACGACTCCCACCAAGTTCTGATTTCTTCCAGCTGATTAACGGCCAGAACTGTATGGAAGGAATACTCCTGATAAAAACCTAAAATCGTGTTTCGTTACTCCTCGAACGTGTGTCATTGCTTCTGACAAACCCCTCCCGCAGACCGCTCTATAAACCTGCAGCGCACATCCACCTGTCTCAACTACTTCACGCCCGAGCCTGCCATGGCTTCATCGGACGCCCCCGACGGAGCTTTTAATTATTGCTAAATCCTTGATAGAGACTGCGTGTAAGACAGAAAATGCCAGAGGGAAAACAATGTTTCCATCCCATCTCCTTTGCCCCCCTCCTGCTCTATGCGTCCCCCTGCTGTGTTGGAGTGATGGTGCATCCCAGGGCAAGTTTTCGTCTCCTGGGTTGATCAAAGGTACGAGACGTATAGCATGGCAGGCGGGGGAGAGGCAGGAAGCATGCTATCTGTGCCTCATGAACACAAAATGTGAAGCAGGAAGACAAACAAAAGTGAACTTAGCTTCAAGACTTAGCTAAATATCCCTGCATATGCTTATAAAACCGGTTTGTTCTTTTGTTTATTCCAGAGAATGAGCACAGAGAAAGAAGACTGGCGGCATTGGAGAAGTTTAAATGGTTAAATGGTGAGGAATGATGGTTGGATTTGGAGCAGCAATTGCAGGTTTAAGGTTTGTTTTACCCTCTGTCCCGTAACATGACTCACGGTAGCAGTTATGCAGCAGTTAGGAAGGTGTTTTTTACGAAGCCGAACCCCGTCATTTTGCCTCCTACGGCACTCATCACCGTCACAAATGAAACTCATTCTCCCTTTTTAAAGCTTACAAACCTCAGACCGACTTTGCCTAATTTGAATTCCACTGCTGTCGAGAATTGCACTCTGAGAGCGCCTCGTCTGAAGTAGAGGGCTAATTTGATGACAAACACAGCTGAAAGAACCCATTATTATTCAGACAGGAGCCCGCAGTCTGGGCTCCGGCACTTAGTTTGGATTTAATCTAACCCAATGGGAGGTTGATCCCGTTCTTTTCATTTTCACAATGGATTATCAAATCTGGAGGTGGAGGATCAGTCATTAATGCATTCACAGGCAGGTAACTTTATGCAAGTAAGTTTTGTACAAGGAAATACACTGATCAGGCAGAACATTATGACCAATATCGTAGGTCTCCCTTGTGTGTCCAGGGTGTCCTGTGGTGCAACGGGATTTTGTTAGTGGGAGACTTTGGGTCCTATGACTTGAGGAGAGGGGCCTATGTGGATCATCCCACAGATACTTGATCAGTTTGGGATCTAGTGAATTTGGAGGCCAGGTCAACACCTTGTGCTGTTCTTCATGTTTTTTTTTTTTTTAGTTGTTCCTAAAGCGTTTTTGTGTGTGTGCCTGTGTCAGGCTGCATCCTGCTGGGGATGACCGCAGAACATTGAATTATCACAAGATGGTCAATGTTATTTTACTTATTATTTACATAATGTTGTGGCTGATTGGTGCATAAACTCATGCATGCATGCATGCATGCAGGGGGAACAGGGAAGCAAAGTGAAACACGTTCCCACATGCCTTCCTCATGACAAACAGATACGGCTCATTTGCAGAAATAGTTTTTGTCATTGCTCTCTGAGAACTATAAGTATCAATCCACACAAACACCTCAGGGAAATGAACCCTGAAGCGATTTGACAAACTTCAAAAGAAAGACTTAATATGTTTTCTCTTTCAGAAATAAAATAAAAAAAAAAAACAGATGCAACACAACTCTATTTAAAGACTCTCCGGCTTCCAACTGTATTTACATAACTTTAATTCAGTCCCTAATTAAAGCCCCAGAGAATCTCAGTGAGACTCCAATTCAGAATAATTAAAGAGGAAGACAAGTGAAACAACAACAGAGACTTCTTTGGTTAAAATCTAAATGCTCAGGTGTAACTGCCTGTTAATTAAATGCTATTGTTAGGTTATTTAAAACGGGTTTAAATACGAGGGAGAATTTTGAGGTGTTTTGCTTCGGTATTAACATGCTGATTGCTCCGTTGGGGAGAAACTCTTCTTTTTTACTCTGGCTCATTTGCCATTTAAGGGGGAGCTAAGCAGAGAAGTCAAGAAACTTGTTGTCCTCCTACACGCTTTGGACGGGCAATTAGGGTATGCTTTATTTATTCGTTCCCTATATTGTGCCTGGCTTTAAATATTGCTGTTTATTTTGATGCAATGTCTAAACTCTAATGGTAATATTATATCAGAATATATCAAAGACTAAATTACATATACATAGCTTATGCTACTTTAATTATGAACGTGCAGCCCTGACATCTGAATCTCTACAAACAACTAAAAATAAAAGTGATTACATGGGGCTGCGCGAAAAGGAAAAACACAATAACAACAACAACAACAACAACAAAAAGTGTGAAATTAAGTGCATCTGAGCTGAAATGCATTCACTTGCACTTAGGAATACTGTATCTAGAGCAGCCCTTTAAGGTGAGGCATGGCATTTTGACCTCATGCAAGCCTCAGCATGTATACCCTCCTAGTCCAGGTTGACATGCAGCATATGCCATTTGCCAATTATCTTATGTTGACTTGTCGCAGCAGGGAAAGTGCAGGTGCATTAAGTAAGCCATAAAAAGCGAACAAGAATGCACAGAAAGCACATCCACCGAGTGGATTTCAGCCATAATTACTACGCATGTGCTTTCCCTACTGTGACGAGTCAAAACGTCTACAGCAAAAAGGGTCCATCGGCGCTAAACACACAAAGTACAGCCTGGGCTGAGAGGAATGTCTGGCTCAAATGAGGCTACCTCCACCTCTGGGCACTGTGAACGTCTGCATCGCATTGAAATGGCGTGTGGAGTCGTGCACGCAACGCGCAACTGTTGGCGTCTAGAAGCCACAAAGGCTAATTTACTTAAAGTAGGAAATGCAAAGGTGTAAAGAAAGGAATATAATAACTCTCCCTCAGAAAGAAAACTTTCAAATTTCAGTCACATATAATATATTATAGCATATAACTTTATCAACCACCTCTGCCATTTCTGAAAATGTCAGCAATCATGTCACAACTCCATGAATACCACAAGAGGGGGCAGGGTGGTCTAAGGTTCTGGATTAATAATCGTTCCGTTTGAAAATAAAACAGAACCCAAGTGGCCCCTGAGTGTTCAAAATGAAACAGCTGTACTTGCTTGACTTTCCTGAAGACAGTTCACCTCTCGTACAACTCGCTTCTTCAGTTCTAAACAGGCCAGTGGGAGTGCTGCACTTGTTTTAACCTCTAGTGGGGCGGCTGAGAGTCGTTGGGGCAAGTGACCTCATTGTTGACAAGAGCAATGAGGCTGTTAAACACTGGTCATCATGTGAGTTGTCAGTTTCAGCGGGGTTGGGGGCGGGAGCTGGTGTCTAGGTTCTCTGGGGGGTGACCTTTAAGGGCCGTGACATCACCAAGGGTGATCCTTGTTGAGTTTAGCGAACCAGAGCAGGAGAAAATAACCAGAAGTGACAAAAGTCATCCAGAAACCAAGTCAAGAAGGCTTTGTTTGTCTTTCATCTACATCTTCGTCATTCACCGATCAGGCATAGCATTATGACCACCTTCCTAATATTGTGTAGGTCTCCCTTGTGCCTCCAGAACAGTTGGGACTCATCAGAGAATGGACATGGGCCTTCTGAGGGTGTCCTGTGGTGTCTGGAAACAGAACGTTGTGGGTTTCTATGCATCACCCCGCAGATGCTTGATCAGTTTTGGATCTAGTGAATTTGGAGGCCAGGTCAACATCTTGTGCTGTTCTTCATGTTTTTCTGAGTAGTTTCTAAAGCCCCCAGCGGGGTTGCATTCTACTAGGTGTATGCACCCCGCCATGGGGTGCGGGTGCCTGGTCTGGTCTAGGTGGGTGCTACATGTCTAAGTAACATCCACACCAATGAATGCCAGGTCCAAAAGATTCCCAGCAGAACACTGAATCGTCACAAGATACTTCTCCTGTCATCCCACAAAACTGGTATGAAGAGTTATTTCATTTGATGCAGGTGTCTAAGTGACTACATACTAGCTGGCTTTAATCTTTAGGCAAATCCATAGTCGCCAAACATCGCCGCTAGTTCTTTGCCGTCGGTTTGTTGTGTCTTAGCCCTTAGGGTCATAAACCAACGGCTATCCTGTGAGTTGTTTGTCTCTCCAGGGTTTGTGGCTTGACTTGTTGTAAAACTGTCTGGATAGGAATCTTTAAGACTGCATCGTAATTGGTAGAAAGGTGGCGTCTCAGACCAAGCCCTCTGTTTAAGTGATGGGCGTTTCAGTTGGAAGCAGATGTTTGTACACTCGTAATTGCTCAGCTAATTACTACACTAACACTGTACGGTGTGATGCTTGAATCTCTGGATTAGAAACTGAAACCCTTGCAGGCGCCAAATGCACCAATTTGTCTGTGATGCATTAACTCAAATAGTCTGTTATTGTTGTGCAATAATTTAGAGGGGTCCCGTATTGAAATGTAACACCTTTTTAATATTTCAGTATTAAAGCGTAATGTTTCCCACACGGGACAAGTGATAACCCAGGGCATATTTAGTCAAATTATCACAGCCATGCACACAGTGATCCCGGGGCATGGTTGCCGCTTTCAGTGACTCTGGGTAAAATGTGAGAAAGGGACTCAGTGTTGTCCCGGGGGCCTCCTAGCGGGCTAATCCGGTCCTGCCCTGAGTCACACACACACACACACACACACAAAACTTCAAACAACAACCTATGAATCTGCAGAAAGCCTTCCTCGGACTCCGTTCTGCCGATAAATCTCTACGTTACACAACCGTACCGTTCAGTCCCAATTACTCAGTGTCATCTGAACAGATGATAAACAACACTGCCAAAAATCAGCATCTCATTCTGAACAATCAATGCGTGCACTGATAAGGAATCTCATTTGGAGGGAGCCTGATTGCACTTTGACGGAAGAAAAATCTTTAAAGCATTCTTTGCCATTAAATTATCCACATCATTATAGTCTCCTTTACAATGTCTGCTAACAGGCCGCGGGGCGAACAGACGAACGCGCTCTTCCGCAGAATTAAGCATTTGACTAAAAGCTAAACATCATCTTCATCGCACCCGTCATTATAAATATATATGCAGGTGGTTCCCGAGACGAAGAGCGTCCTTTCCGCTGCACATGGAAAGCAGGGCAATATCAAATTTAGAACACACCGATTCACGCGGGAGCCAACTATTTGCTCTCTTTGGCAATAAATCTGCAAATGACAATAAAAATGATATATATCTGCAATTACCTCATTAAACTAGGTCATGGTAATCCATAACTCATTTTCACAGCTCTGAGGTTTACAGGAAAGAGGACAAATTTAGCTTGTTTAGGAGGTGACGGCGGTAATTTGTCATTTTTATCTTTTATTCCGTCTGATAGGGCATGTTTCTCCAAAACTATAATGAAACAAAGCCTCCGCCTCCCTGCCATTGATTAAACCATTACCACTGGATATTCGCGCTCCTTAAATGTGATTCTACAGCTAATGAGAGTGACATCAACGGCCTGATTAAAAATGTAGAGGACCTCCGTGTGATGCCTCTCTTCTCGTGATACCGCTGAAAGGCCCAAATATTAATGATTTATTTGCTTTTATTTGAAAAGTATGTAGGGGAGCGTATTAGATGCTTTTAAGGCGCGGGTCGCCAATCCTGTGCTCGCAGTGCGCGCAGCACCACAGGGCATACAGGAAAAGAATAATAAAAAAAAAAAGAAAACAGAACTCTAAACTCAACAGAGAAATGATTACACTTCTCTCTGCCGTTTGTGACATTTCTCAAAGTTAATTATTCATCATGCTTTTCTCCCTCTGTTGCTGGGGGGCAGCTCCTGAGACTGTTTCCGTTGGAAAAAATAAAAAAGGAGAAAAGGAGAAAAGGAGCAGCACTTCTCCATCTCCATCCCTTCAGTTCCTCTTCCTCTCCCCCATCCCACCATAACATAACTCAACCACTCCCTCGCGTTTGTTTTCCTCCTTTTTACTCCATCGCTCCCTTTTTTTCCCCTCCCCTAATCTCCCTGTCAAGCTGTTTTAGGCCACGAAGAGACGGCAGAAGAGGATGGAGCTATTTCCATAGCCACGAGGACGGCCCGTGCGCCCTTTGCCATCGGCGGCCACGCCGGTCGAGGGCCCCCGCGAACACGCGTCGGCTGAAAAGCTCGCTGTCGTCTCTTCTTAGGGAACACAAAAGGCTCGCTATCGCCGCCCCAGCCACCTCCCTCCCCCTCCCCTTGTCATCAAAAGATAGGAGCGCGGGGAGAAAAACAGAGACAGGTGTGTGCTGAACTCTCCCGGCTTGCCGCCGCCTTTAGAGGCGACTGTGACATTTGGCGGGACAAAAAGCAAAAGAATTTTATGATTAACTGTCACACCTCTGGCATTACTAGGCCCGTTTGCAACTTTCCCCTTGCTATTCAAGTCAATTTTCCCAGAAACCTTCTGATATTTATCATAAAGAGGAAGTCAATACATACACATTCTTTTAGTCCCTGATGAGTTTTTCTGTTTTAATTCTGGTTATAGGAAGAGATGCACTAGTTAATGCATCTACTGGCTTCCTTTGAAGTATAAGCTCCTCATCCCTCCCTTTTAAAAGAAAAGGGCAAATCCTTTACCCACTCACATTTCACTGTGGATTGTTGAATTGTTGTGAATGTTCACACTGGCTAAAGATCAAGTAAGATAGGGCCTGTAATGGGGGCTAACGTGGTCCCAGCTCCGTCATGCCTGTTGAGGAACAGAAAAGAGACTGAGGGGGCTACAGTGCAGTTTTTCTGATCTGCTTCGACTCAAGTGCAGAAGAGGCCGGTTTTGCAATATTCAAAAGCATTTCTGAATACTGAATTTTTTCTTCTGTAGCTGCATGAACATTTTCCGCCGTAGTATTTGTTAAGCAGCGAACCCACGGTCCCCAGGCGGAGTCTAACTTGGGAATAATGATCTCGGGAATGTTTGCTCACTTTGCCCACAGCGCCCTCATTATTGCTTTCAGGAGTCGCTCGCTCACATCTTTGAAGATAGATACATTTTTTTTGCGATATATTATTAACGCGCATTGTTTCCTTTGAGTCTCGCGCCGCGTGTTCCGGACCCGCAGCGTTTTTCACGGAATTAAATCCAGCCCAGTCTCGCAGCACAGGCAGGCAGGCAGGCGGGGGCAGTTTAACGTGACTGCAGGTGCGAAGACGCCGCTCTGAATGGTGTGTAGGGAGGCTGTGAAAAAAAGGAACGATGCTACTAGTCTGTGAACACGGAGATGATAGTACGGGAATCACCAGAGATGGAGGACACATCCGAATCAAGATCCAAAATGGCGCATGTGTTCATTAGTATTTTTAAGGCCGAGGTTAACTATTTAATGGACATACAATGCTGCACTATACAGAATCAAAAAGGAAGATAGCAGTTGAATGCAACACTGCTATGTGGCAGCCCGGTGGAGCTATTAAGTGATATAGATATATATAGAGAGAAAGTTATTATGGTGGTGTTCTAATTTCTTAAATTTCTTAAATCAAAGTTGGAGGAAAAAAAGCAGTAAAAGAAAAGACTCCGGCAGCACAGACACGGACACCGTTAAGAAATCAGTTCGGCTCACTCCTGTTGAGGCAGTTCTGCATGCAAGTGTGCCGTTACGATGCTTTTATTTTGATAGCTGAAGGACGGAAGCGGCGGTCGTGGAAAGAGGTGCAACTGACTGGGTGTGTGGGGCCATGTGTTCAAGAGTGACAATCAGTGTTGACAGATGGGAGACTAAGAAATATCGTACTGTCGCTTTAAAATTATCGCATTTTGACCCTATAACAAGGAACTGGTTAGGTCAGGTGGCGGATAGAAAGTCTTCACTTCCAAAAACGACACAGAATGGGGTACAATAAGAGGAAGGAAACACTGAGACTAAATACAAAGACCCAAACTATCGTACGTAGTAAAATAACTTGGAAAACAAATCACACACTAGGATGGTGCATTTAAAATCAAAGCTATCTTATGTGCATGGAAGTTCAGTAACCTAAGGAATAAACAAAGAGACTTGGCCATTTCAATGAAACAACTGCTTTATTCATTGTCAGTCAAATGGCAAACTACTGCATATTTGCCCGTTTGTATCACATAGGCCCTGAAACTATCGTATAAAAACGATAATTGTCGTATATCTGGCAACACGGGTGACAAAATTTCATTCAAGTGGCTGAGCATCTGTGTTGATTCCTTGGGTTATTGCAGTTCCATGCACACAGAATAGCTCTGTTTTAAAATGCACTGTCCTAACATGTGATTTTTACAAGTTCTTATAGTACATGTGTTGGTTTGGGTCAAAATATGATAAATGTTAAAGCAACAGTATGATATTTCATCGTTTCCCATCTGGCACCACTGACAAAATACAGCGTTTTAGCAACCTCACTGCATATAACGGACACTCATAAGCAAGCTTGTTTCGTCTATAAATCCCTTCATGGTCTGGCACCCCCGCCCCTGGAGGAATTTATTAGACAAATTGAAAATACCACGTTGGAACAGTCTCCCAACTACGACCCGAGAAGGTTTGACATTCAGTGTCTTTAAAAAACAGCTAAAAAAATGGCTATATACTACTCAAACCCGTGAACATGCGTGAAGTCTGATTGGCACGTTTGTACACTAAAGTAGTAGCCCACTTTTAAGCAGTCTTTGCTGGAAATTAGCTTGTAGCTATATCCAGGATATTTACACACCGTCATGCGTTTGAACCAAGTGTTCATTCGCCAACTAAACACATAACTTATAATAGAGCCCTGCGATTGACTGGCGACCAGTGTGGTTGGGTGTACCCCGCCTCTCGCCCAATGACAGCTGGGACAGGCTCCAGTCCCCCTGCGATCCTGCAGAGGACAAGCGGTTACAGAAAATGAATGACTGAATGAATGGTTCTGGCGGTTCCTTATTGTTACAGACCTACCAAACTACACTACAGACGTAGTTTATAAAACTGTGGAGTTTCTGTCCTGTCTCCATTCATTTACAGTCCTTTTGGGTTATTGCTGCTACTCCGTTCCCGTCATCATGAATGCTTTCTCACGCTGTCACTCCATTCTGTGTTTCAACATCAATACTCATCCAATGATCTGTTTACCGGCGTTCTCCACACCAATCAGTCCCACGTCCACGCTCTTTAGACTCATGGCAAGTCTGTCGCTCTGCCTTCCTTCCTCACTGTCTGCTACAGTCTGGGCTGTATCTCCTCCTGTGTCTCCTGCCGCCCCCCTGTCTGTGTCTGTGTGTGTCTTCGGGGTGTGGTTAAGCTTTCCCTCATCCGGCTCGTCAACCTGAACATCTGAGGCTCTTCTGCTCATCAAGCCCATGCAGTATATATGTCATTCCCCGTAGATCGTTCAGTCGTTGACGTGGCACAGAGGCTAAGGCCGGGTCCGAGGAATTCTTTGTGATTCTTCTTCGTTTCTCTGCTCTCCAGGATTCCAACCTCATCCGTCAACGGAAATCCTGTTCGGCCTAACCAGCCTGCCTGCAGTCTGCTGACCTGCCCCCAGCTAAAAACCGCCGGGCCTCATCTCCAGCTTGCAAACTTTACATTATATTGAATAAAACATTCGCCCAATCTGCCTCTGAGTGCTGCTTTTGGGCCCTCGGGTAAAAGCCGACGTAACGTAGTCTGGCGTGCCGCCTCTCCACCTCACCCTGAATGTCCCAGGCGCCTGAACTGCTGTTCAACCAGCAGCGTCTAGACTCTAGGGGTTCGTGTCCTCACCTCCTACGTTCATCTGGGAGTCTAACCACAAAATATCTAGTCGGACAAACTCTTGTTACTTCTTATTACTTCCTGGTGTTTTAAGATTTACTTGGAAGCATTGAGCATGACACTGAGTGAAGCTCAAATGATGCAAATCTGTTGACGAGTTATTGTTTCTGTAATCTTTAAAAATGCATCTGATTGTGAAGTCAGTCAGAGGCTTCAACGTCTAGCCCCTCCCCCCCGCCTCCATCTCTTCTCTTTTAAAGTTCTGCCCTGACTTCCTTCGCTGAAATCTCCCCGCCAGCTGTCGCTCCTCTCACCGCTGTGCCCACATCTCCCAGCACTCATCCGAAATTGATGCGCACCGGTTGCTTTGTCTCGTGCGAGCTTCACAGCGTGGCACGGACGGGGGGNCCACAGGTTCGCCCGTGTCGCTCATAATGCGGCGCAACCGTCTTGTGTTTTCGTGTTTGTTCGGATCAGCCGCCGCTAAGTGATTGGATTTGGTGGCCTGTTTTGAAAACCTCATTCCCTCCGCGTTGCTTTTTTATTTTATTTTTAATCGCGACTATTATTAATGAGCCGGTACATCCTTTTAATAGATGAGGACAGGCAGGGCTTGGTATAATACACGGGATGCGGGGCTAATTGGCGGGTCACAATGATGTATAGCGATGTGGCAGCGACGAGTCTTGATTAAAACTAATGTCATTTCCCTTCCAACTAACATTTCTGTCAGCCAAGCAACCATGGCAAGCGAGATTACGCCGGCAACAAACACACACACATACGCGCGCCTGATATACCGTTACTGCGACGATATAGAGATTTATACTTCGTGCAGAGACACGTAATAATTATTTCACTACCTCGTTGGCTCCCTCCATGTTTATTTCCTTCTCATCATCCCCGCATTTTCCCCCTCTAAGATCCACGTGGAATATCCTTGTGTATTAAGCCCCTGTTATGATATATTATGAATAAAATGTTGCACTTGCTCCAAGAATAATTCATGAGGACATAATTGAGCATAGAGGAGGATGTCAAAATGTCTGCTGTGACTACGCAGTTGACTGTGATTACCGAATCTTAAAGCAGTCTGGGTTGACGGATGTTTGGGTAATGGCGAACGGTGCCTTTGACGGCGCGAGGGCGCAACAGCCGGCTAGCCGCAGATTAAAAATATATACATTTTCAGCTGCAAACATGTAGATGGCTCCTTTCTAATGAGTGAAATGTGCACCCCACTTGTCCGCCGTCTTGTTTAAACGCGTCCTTCTGGCTTAGATTTCTCAGAGCGCCTCAGTTCACTTGTGTGTCTTGTCATTAGCGCCTTGCTGGGAGGATTTCAGTTACAGCTTCTCGGCACAAGTGGGTTGAACTTTGTCTTTCTTGGTGCTTTTCAGATGTTGTTCCAAAAACAAGAGCGTGCAAAATGACATGTATCTATGACAGATGTATGTTTATCCTCTCTCTTCTCTCTTTCTCTCTGTCTCTACCCGGCCGACTTTAGGCAGATGAGCTTAAGGTTCTGCTTAAGGTTTCTTCCTGTTAAAAGTAAGTTTTTTCTTGCCACCGTGCAAAATTATGTATGTATCTATGACAGATGCATGTTTATCCTCTCTCTTCTCTCTTTCTCTCTGTCTCTACCCGACCGGCCTTAGGCAGATGAGCTTAAGGTTCTGCTTAAGGATACTTCCTTTCAGCTAGCTTGTTTGACCCGCTCAAACCGGGTTCTTTTTGTTTTCACTGATAAGAGCGGCAAGTAAGACACGGTGATACAACGAATTTAGGTGATTTCAGTGTTGGCTGGCGTTACATAAGATTAATTCCTCCGACGCCGGAGAGCTTAGACGGATGTCGGCATTAGATATCAGGTTTGCTTTCAGCCTCACGCTTTGGTGAAACTCGATGCCTCCAAATGCCATCC
>JASGAT010340836.1:0-10644 GCA_030220025.1 Chelon auratus | reverse complement strand
AAAAAAAAAAAAAAAAAAAAAAGAGGCGATTTTGCTCAAGTGGCAGGATTAGAGTCATAAAATCAGGAGAGAGAAGAATGAGAGCCAACAACCCATCACTTCTGATATCATCAGAAATTAACCTTCGGGGTGGAACGACTGAGCCAAGAGTGGTGAAGGGAGGCACAAGCGACGCCGTGGGGAGAGAAAGAGAGGCAGGTAGACAAATGCCGGGAGATTTGGCAGCCCTTCAAGGCTGTAATTCAGGGAGAGGACCGCATTAATATTTAGTGATGCTCTCAGGTAAAACAAAATGAGCCGAGCTGCCCTAGCTTGACAGGAAGGACTGGCAGCAGACGGCGCAGAGGTCCACCGGGTGTGCAGCATTCACGCAGGCACAGAGCTTCAAGCTTTAGCATCAGAAGACACAATTATCTTAGAAGCTAAACGGTAAATTAAATGCATTTGTCTCATCGTATGTACATACGGTGCAACACAGGTACTGAGGCATCGCTAAATTTTTGAAAGTGATCTTAAAACAGGCTTGTGGGAAATCTAACTCAGTGGAATTAAACACAAAAAAAGACAGTTTAAGCCACGACTAAAATATCTGGGGACAAATTACCGCAGAATTATCAAGACATTAATGGTCCCCAGAGGATGAATCTGATTTTGGCGGTCCCTTAACTACTCACGTGGCAAAATCACCAGCTTCCAGTTTCTAAAAAAAAAATAAAAAATAGCAGAACAGACTTTGCCATCAGCTGTGTGATACGTTTATTCCTAATTAGCAAATGTTAGCACGGAGAATAAAAAAAATATAAAATAATTAACATGAATATGTGAATATGTTAGGACACAGGCATTCTAATTTAGCAGCACCTCCGCTCTGGAAATATTCACATTTGCCCTTTCGCCCTCTGCGGTGATTGGAGCCGTTAGCATATCCATTTGAATCCGCTTGTGTATTAAATTTATTTAGACACTGACCCGAGACCTGAGCGGAATTTTGCGCCGGGTCGGGGGCTTGTTAGGAAGCAAGAGGACCGTTAAAGATGTCCTTCAGGCAAGAAAAAAAAACAAAAAACAGTTTGATGCAAAATGCTGAGCTGCAAATCTGAGCGTGCACAGAGGAGAAAAGGCACAGACGAGTTGACAGGAAGCGGCGAGCGTGGAGCAGAACGCCGCGATATGCCACGAAGGCTGTGATCACGTGCGCGCGACACCATTACCATTACGGGTCTGGGGAAGGGCACTGTCTAAGCCCCTGTCTCTGATTCCAGGGTCAAAGTAATGAGGGGGCTTGAGAGGAAGAGTGCCCGACGGGGGCCGCACATCTTCAGACCCTCCAGCGCTGTTTGCTTGTAATGAGATCGCTAAAAGTTCAGCGCTAATTAGAATTCTATGACTTTTAAAGGAGTCATGACAGCCTCCTTCAAATATTAATATTAGGCAGCAGTAAAAAGCTTATCTTGGCCGTTCAGCGAATAAAACAGATTAATGGAAGAATAATGCCTAAAAAAAAAAAAAAAAATCTATAATGACTTCTAAATGTTTTATGCTTGAATAAATGTTGCTAAGACCGAGCTCTTGGGATAATGAGGGCGTAATGTCAATCAGGAGGTTCTCCAGGGGGACATAGCCCTTACAGCATGTGTGAAGCAGCACTACGGTGTTAGACATATGTTAAATGCAGTGAGAGTAACACACTTTTCACAGTTACTGTAGCCTCACCCTTTATTTAGAGTGTTATTCTCAACGCTGAAGCGCACGGTGTTAACGCCAACCTTCAGGAACATGTGCCAGAATTTATTAATTGTTTTGTTGTCGGACCGGGCATGAGCGACGGGGCGCTGTTGCTGACAAGACATCCTGCGTTTTTTATTTTTCTATTTAAAGTCTTAAGATGAATGATGGAATGAATTATTAAAGGAAACAAAATAGAAGGAGGACTATTTGGCGAGGAGCACGATCCTCGGTTTTCAGACCTTTCTCTCGCTGTCATGAGGTGATCCATTCAATCATTCCCCAATCAAATTTTCAATCATCCCATCTGTGCTCATTCAACACTCCTTCACGAGCAGATTCTGCTCATAAAGTTTTTACATCTTGTGGAAGATACAACCCCTGCCCCTTTTTTTTAAAGAGCCTCGTGTGCGGCACGGGGCCCGACTAGACTCCGGCACCAGCCCACGGAGAAGGGGAGAAGAATATACCTGTGTGCTGGTGATGAGAGACTTCAAATAAACTACACAGGTCTTGTGGAGAGGGCCGCGAATTGCTCTCGTCCTCATACATATCGAAATTACTGGGAGAATTGCTGCAAATTGCAGCTATCTCCACTCCGGCACTGCAATCTAGTGCAGATGGAGTGTCTGCCAGGGTACAGCCGCACCAATCAGAGACAACATACCCTCCTGAAGGAAGCAGAGGCAGAGCTGGGGGCCAAGGCATCATTGTGTCAGCGTCAGGACTGATTGGCAAAGCCTCAGCTGGCCGGCTGAATGGATGCCTGGCCAGCCAGCGTCAGTATGTCAGACTCGCCGAGGAGGAATCGCGCTCTTGAATAATTGATTGAATATGAATGCGGCATTGGAGGAGCTTTAACTGAAAACACTTACATATGTTCTAAATAATATATTGCAGGGGATTGTAGTTTATATTTCTCTTTGTCATGTGCGATATGATATCATATGATATTTTCCTGTATTTCCTGACAGCTGGGCTCCACACTAATCTCAATCAGTGCCACTGGGATGGTAGCCTGCGCTGGCAAATGAATCAGCATATTAAATGCGCTTCATGCACATGTGCAGATGTGCTCACACCTGAAATGACATACAATCTTTAATTTGATTTCCTGCATTTTAAGAAAATTCCATAAGTAGAACCGTCTGCATTTGTCTGCACCGGTTATGCAGACAGTGCAAACAAAGTGATTTGTAAGTATGAACATTAAGTTATGAAGAGGGACACCATACTGGAATTCTGCAAGAATAAAATATTCTAACTCGTTTTTTGCTTTTTGAAAGATACGCAAGTTCAGTGAGTGCAGTGAAGGCTGAAAAGGAGACAATACACAGAGCCCACACAGCCACACTGAGGGACACAAGTCAATGACAGACTTCATTTATCTAGTGCAATGCCATTCTGGGGATTTTGCTCGACTTTCCGTGTATTAAGTGAATAGTCGGGGACCAAAGTAATGCATAAGCCTCGTATAGCTCCTTCCACGAGGATCCAATTATTATGGCAGGGATTGTAGGAAACACTGCTGCTCAAACCCTCTTAGAACTGCACACTGTGTCGTGGTGGGGAATTAAATATAGTGTTAGGAAACTGCTGCTTTTCCCGGATTATAAATATCAGCAGGTCCGAGCGGAGGAAGAATAATTTGCCGGGTAAAAAGCCAACGTGCCGCATGAGCCACGTGAGCGACGTTCGTGGGCAAACTCTGGCTGTAATGAGGTGCTTGAGGCTCTAAAGAGCAGTTGTTTTCCTGGCGTTAGGGCCATCTCCAGGTGATCATAATAAGCTTTATGTCAATATGTTGTAATTTTGTTACGTGAAATGTTCCTACATCTACATCTCTAATCCTTCTCGTCTACTGACTAATTGGACATCTGCTCCCGTCCTGGTGCCTTGTCCCGTCTACACCACTGTGACTGACTGGGCCACTGCCTACTCCCATGCTCCAATCTAGCTGCAGCACTGTCTGCACCAGTGTTAAAGTGGACTCTAGTTTGTTAGTTTAGGGCAGCTGTGATTTAATCTTAGCAGTTCGCCTCTGGATCTTCACGTAATCACCTGCCTAGTGGTAACTCATTGTCTTTGTGTCCTTTTTGTAATTACTTGCAAGCGGTTACCTGTGTTTTTGTGTTCTGTAGCCACTTACCAGTGGTTAATTGTGGCTTTGAGCTCTTTTCACTTGATGTATAGAAATACTTGGAATTAACTGGCGACTCTGCCATGTTTAATTGACTTAGCACAACTCCTATTTTGAGGAGGTTACGCCAGCGGCTGCTATTTCGTTTGGGTAGGGAGCATAGCTGATTTTGAACCCTGGGCTTTGTTTGATTTTGTTTTATTTCTTTCACTGATTCAGGAGCGCCGCACCTGCCCTGTTTTGCTGTTTTTGTTTTTTGTTTGTTGTCTCATTTGTTCAACTATTCTCCTAGGCTTACCCTGGCTCAGCTGGGACGGAAAAGTTGGGTCAAAAATGCGACTGATGGCTGAACAATACTCGCTAACGACCATTTTTTGAGACGCTGATGAGCTAAAACTAGTATCTGATGATAAAAATGTGACAAAAATTACGAAAATGTTAGTATATATGGGACATACAAAATACTCATAGGGGCTGACTGTCTCAAAATGTGTGCCTCAGTCATTGAACTGGATAAGGGGCATTTGGCTATCTGATCTCAGGCAGTTGACAGTAGTTTACCAAAACTAGCATGGTGCCACGAGCCCTGTGGCTACAAATTAGGCAAATTAAGCCAACTATGAAGTTAAATAATGTGCAGTTAATGCTTCTGCATCAATTTGACGCCGTAGCTACGGCAACAGCTCAGACCCTACGCAGACCGTAGCGCCGTACCCCGAATTGCACCTCCCCAGAAATGTGACTATGCGTCACAAAAACGCAGAGCGCAAGAAGTAGCATGTTTCTGCTTTAGTATTTCCGGCTGCTTCTCCATCGCCACAATTTTTTAATTTATTGCTTTGGATCAATAAAGATGGAACACATGGAGGAAAGGTTAACTGAGGAGGGTCGGAGATACAAACCTTCGTACAACTCGTCTTAAAAGTTTCAGTCACCATTGTTGGAAGTGAACCAGGAAGTAGAAAGTGAAGCAGGAAGTAGAAACAAAAAAGACACAGCGGTAGGTTGTGTGTGTAGGTTACAGCGTCTACTCCCACAGACTCATAAATCACGCTTAAGTCTCATCTAAGTACTGTGTGCACTACATGAAGTTATTGTCCTCTTTTTACTGACACATATTTAAACAGTGTAGAGTGTATAATAGATTAGCATTTAGCAAACAAAAAATTGCCCATGAATGTAGTTCGTGGAATGAATCTTTCTTGTGTATAAGTCCAAATAGAAAGTACTACACTAAACCATTCAAGTTGCAAGCCTGCAATTTATTATCTAAGCTTTGAGATGTTATTTTGCCTTAAAATGTGTACAGCCTTAATGGCTTTCCCTCATTATGTTTGTACTTGAATTGCTGTAACAATAGTTACCACTAAATGCACCAGCAGACAAGTTATCTCAGTAATCTGTGTTCAACTATTGTACTATTTTTGAACATCTTCATTTGTTGAACCTTAATTTGAAGTTTTAGAAAACGGATGAATGCAGTTTTTCCACATCAGCCAAAGAAAAAGGTTTTAAATAAAAAAGGTTTTATATATTTAAATTACGATCCAACCTTATAAATCTAAGGTACAACTGTTAAGAGTGCAGTGTCGATACAGCCAGTAACCTGGGTTCAAATTTCTGCTACATGTATACTGTATACTACAAAATTACATGGGTGAGTAAATTTTATGCCAGAAATAATATAATAATAATCCAGGTTATAAAAAAGGTAATTCCCCTTTAAGAGGGGCCAGTATAATGAAAGACCTAAGATTATTTAAAAAAATGAACACGTGAACGACTGATTCTAAACCAGTATTTGTTGAAAATAGCATCTATTTCAGCTGTCACGGCGCAGCTTGCTTCTCGTGTGAAACAACATTGTGTTCAAAAGTAATCCCACCAGTGGTTTGCGAACACAGTGTTGACATAAAGATCCAAAAGACTAATGAGTCATAAAAAGGGTACCAGCTAACTTTCTCGTAGCTGCGTTCAAACGGCACGCTTGCATGTTCCAAGATATATAAACTGACAACTTGTTTCTTAGCGGAGTCTGGGGGATTAAATGTCACCTGCTGTAAGCAACACAAAGGCTTTTAAATTTAGTATTTGCTTCTTGAGGCGGAACAAATCATCTAATGACTAGCTCTGCATCGCAGGATAGATAAATGGCAGATTATATTGTATGAAAACACTTTAAATGTCCGATGATTCTCACGGCGTAGTGATGGGGTTTGGTGAATCGGAGAGAATGAGGAGTTCTCGTTCGCAATGTGCAATGTGACGTGGAGTTTTTTAGAGACAATGGAAGCGACACATGGGGATGGATGGCTAGCGCCCGGTGGAATAATGAGGCTATTTATTCCCTCTAACGGGAACAGTGAGAGTTCAGGGGTAGACTGTGTCCAGCCTTCTGGCGAGTTTGCGACCTTCCTGCAAGGTAGCAGCTTTTATTGACTCTACACCCGTTTCAAATCAGACTCTTATACACATTGCGTCTTTTATGTGTGTAATATAGCACATTCATAAAGAGGAGTCATTCTGGAAGTAGTCCGTTACTTGTCGTTATGAACAAACCCATCAGATATAACTTTAAAACAACCATTTTCATCTCCAGCTCCTCTTTTTCCTCTACGCTTCAATTTATGTGTCTCTTCCTTCCTGCAAACGTACTGCATTTTCTCCTCCACTTCGTTGACGCCAGTGTGCACCGGCCTAATCGCTAACAAATCCTTGCTAATGTCAGTCATCTGTTTCCTTCTCCAGCTACCTCAGCACTTTCTCTCTGCTCATAATCTCTCCAGTTTTGTCTCGCCTATCCTCCCTGTCTAACTCGCAGTGTCTTGGTATATCACATTCTTCCGCAAACTGTATGAGCATCGGGGCGGTGTGCAGCCTTGCCTTTAAATGAGCCATCACCTACTTATTTAAGGCTGGAGTAATAAATCTCCCAGAGCACAATCGATCAGCGATCCATCGCTGTCTGTCCAGAGGGCGAGAGGTCAGAGGTGCTGACCCTTGACATTGCCGTTGTTAGTGGTAACTGCTGCCAATTTCAGAGAAGATTCAGCAACACGTTATTGGAGCGTTTGGCAGATTTTCACAGATGAAGCATTAATAGGGTCGAGGCATTTCTGCTGCAATCTTTGAGCTGCATTTTTTCCTCCCTCTCCTTTATCTCTCTGAACATATTTACCTGCAGTGTAATCAGCGCTGCTGTCTACTGCAGAAGTTTCCAATTCCATCCTCAGGGCTGTGCAAAGTAAAGGTGGAGGTAAAGGATAAGGTTTGTGAATAGTTCCCATAGGCGTGATCAAATGTTGGTTTTAAACCATGCAACTTTCCCCGGCTCCTTCCGTCTGCACGAAACAAAGTGTCCGTGGACGTAAAAAAAAAAATAAATTGGGAAAGAAAAAAACACACACAAAGAAAGGCAAAATGAGCCGTCATCCTCATGGGAACTGTGATGTTCTTTGATTCACGCTCTCTTTGTAGATACAGTCCTCTTTAGATTCTCTGCTGGGTGACAAGAATATAAATACAAGCTTCAGGATGCTGCATTGTGATAGAGGCAAGCTTTGGAGGATAAATGTGTATGAGGATGCGTTTATGCATGGGTGTGTGGGAAGGGAAAAGATTAGGAAAAATGAAGAGAAAAAAAAAAGAAGAGAAATACAGTAGCTGCATCAGGTAAAGATGCAGCCTGTGCAATATTGTTGCATTGCCGCATGTTTTAACAGTACATGTCTGAGCAATGTTTCTTATATTAATGATTGGGAGCAGTTTCTAATTATAAAGACTGACATACAGTATGTCTACAACAATTCTTAATAGAGATTATGTTTACGCACCATGAAATGTGGTGAAAGTCCAACACAGATCGACTAACGTCACATTGGTTCAGACAATGTCAGCTTTTTTCAGTGTTTTTTTTTTCAAGCCCGAAGCCGTTCCCGTGTAATTTGCAACTTCAGTTTTACACTTTGAAGCAATCAGAAGTCACACATGTATTTATAATTCACAGGTGACAAACGTTCTTGGAGCTGCAAACTGGGAAGATTTGTCATCTGTGTGCATGTAATGTTCAGAAAACACTATTGGTAATGACATGTAAATACGTTCATCAACAATGTGGATTTCCACGGAACGGAAGGGGTCCCTTAAATGGGAACTACTGTTTTTTACAACCTGGACCTCATTTCTAGCATAAAATACGGTCGTTTACTCAATGAAATAACTTTTGTGTCATTTGCACTGGTTTAGGAAATAATTAGATTAATGTATATCAATATAGCGGGAGTGACGGGACACAGAGACGCAGCCTCTAAATAACGCATTGTCTGCCGCAAAACTTGTTCATTTCACCAATATTTTGTCATGATACGCAAGTGCTATTCCTTGTTGAGTCCGGAGTTACCTGTTATCATCGTCTGGGGTCTGTAGATTGACCTACAGACCCCGGATGATGTCTTCTGACCTGGATGATGTCATCTCTGAGTGGCGCGCGCACCCGCGACGGTCAGCTTGTTTACCTGTAATTTGCTACTGCTAGTTTTTTGCAACATGGCTGAATATTTTTCAGATTCTGAGGTTGTGGACGAACCGTAGCATTAGCAAGATATAATGAGTTTTGTGCAGGTCTGCCCCCTAGATGTTGTCAGGGTTTATTTGCAAACAGAGCGCAAAATTGAGATGGGATCTGGAGCATAGACTGTATAAAGATGGACGGCGGAACAGCTACTCAAAAGTGAAGCCAAAGCAAGTAGAGCTGGTGGCTGGCTGCAGTATAGGTCATAAGCTCCACCCCCTCCATGTTGGAAGATGGGATTTGGGCCAAATTAAAACACTAAAAACACGTTTCAAGGATGGTTTCTGTCATTGTAGGTAGTTAATATAATACTGATGTATAACTGGTGCATAAATAATCCAACATTTCCTTGGAGAGCAGAAGAGTGCAGTATAAATTAAACGAAAATGTGAGTCGGGAGGAAGTGTGGGTGGGTCATCGATAATGTGGCTCCATGTGGCTCCACTCTCGAACTGTACTGCGCAGACTCTGGCTCCAGTGTCGCAAGATGGCCAAAGCAAGGAAGTGGGGATGTGTAGTCCATATTTATATACTGTCTATGATCTGGAGACGCATTATGAGATGCATGTTTAATGCCAGGTCTGAACGCATGTACGTAAAGCTGGCCACTTGCCATCGGATAGTCCAGATTAGATCTCAATACAAGGTCTGAACTGGCTCTCTTAACACGTCTAGCCCCATCTCATATTAGGGTTTCACTGCCATTGTGTGTGTTGAGTGTGTATGAGTGTGGACAGCAAGTTCTCCCCAGACTGAAGATGAATGGGCTCCCCTGCTGTGTCTGGCTCCACTACTTCTCTGAGCTCTGAGTGGTTCTACAGGCTGAGAGTTAATTGCCACAGACTCGGCGCTATCTCACGTTGATCTGAGGGACATGGGAAGGAATCCATCAACGGAAAAAGAAAACAAGAGAGACGGAGATGAAGGGAACAAAACAGCAAAAGAAAGGCATGCTTGGCAATTACACAGCATACCTATCGGCTTGTGTATACGCCTTTGAGTGCAGATGGTTGAGTTTGTCGCTACATTTTCCTTTTCCACTCACTATTTATTTATTTTTTTCATTTTCTGACCGCTTTTCTCTCCTCATTCTTTTCCGTCTGACCTTTTGATGTGAAGTGGCCGTCACTCGGTTAGGACTGACACAGACAGCCAAGTCTGAAAAACGCCCATCTCCAAATTATAGTCATACCAGAAGCCTGGTTTCCATCTGCGCTCTCACTTTTTGCATAAACACACACAAACACTCTGATGTCTTATTCTTTGTGGCTCACCTCCCTGTAATCACATGAACTTATGTACAATACTCGGGGCGGGCTGAGAGCTCAATTACAGCACTTGCGCGTGCCCCACTCGTCAAAGGTGAGCAGTATGTTAACGCTGCAATTTTCTGCAGAATTTTATTTTTTTTTTTTTTTGCGCAATTTTAGTGACACATGGTGGAAAGGACTCAAAGATAGTGGGAGAAAATAAAAGAAAAGGTTTCTTTTCCATTTCGTCTCGGTGGCAGCTGTAAGTGTATCTTTAATGAGGCAGTCAGCTGAGGAATGTTAGATGACAACGAGGAACTCATCAGAAAGCACATGGGTCTTATTACACTGTTTACCCACTTGCGCTTCTGGGGACCATCGCAAAAAGATGTCATGGGATGCTCTGGGAATCTTAAGTGAAAAGGGAATCGCCAGTAATACAAAATATAACGTTGTTTGGTGGTGATAAAATGAGATAACAGAGATATAATAGCTATTCATATACCAAAACAAACATGCAGCCATTGTTCTGTATAAAAGGTCAAACACACTGTAAATACATGGTTCTGGCATCAACCGTAACCCTATATACTGAAAGTATCACAGTGCATGACGGTGCAAAAGGGCTTTAAATAAATAATAATGTGTAATCAATAATGTGAAAACGCAGCTTGTAGGCAGGCTCACAGCTGCTGACGGGTGCACGGAAACTTGAATGTTCTGCGAGGAGTGAAGGACATTGTTACTGAGCACATATCGTCATGAGTTTAATAAATGCATGTGAGGGAGTACATTCTGAGCAATGCAGTGCCGGGATAACCCTCCATGATGTCACCCTTTACATTTCTGATCAGTGGTTTTGAAACTCTGTACCCCTATTGGCTGTGCTCGACCCTGCCAAACTACCAGCTTATTCAAAAATGGTCAAATCAAACAATTAGCAACCTGTGAGGGCACCA
>JASGAT010340824.1:0-11576 GCA_030220025.1 Chelon auratus | reverse complement strand
ACATAATGGGGAATAAAGTTCCATAAAGATGTTGGAAACTTGAGGTAGCGCTTAATCCAATTAATTTTGAAGGTGTAATTTAGGGAAGTGAAGTCCAAGAGATTAAGACCGCCTTTACTATATTAATTCATTAATACAGATTTTCTAAGATAGTGAGTCCGGTTTTTCCAAACAAAGTCAAATAAAATCTTGTCAATAGATTTACATACATGACTTTCAGCTCCTAATGATAAGGCAGCATATGTTAACCTTGATATACTCTCAGCTTTTGAAAGGAGTATTCGACCTCTTATAGACAAGTCACGTAAAAGCCACTGATTAAATCTTTTTTTGGTTTTATCACTTATTGAAGTGAAGTTATTATAACATCTTTGGGATTCATTTTTATCAATAATGATACCTAAATAAGTCACAGAGTTCTTTACTGGGATGTTAGAGATTGACTCAACACAACAGTCCTTTATAGCTAATAGTTCACATTTTTTGAGATTTAAACGAAGACCAGACGCTTTACTAAATTAAGTAAGAGTACATAAGAGTTGGGCAGCTAGCAAAAATAAGTATGGAGATATTGGGCAACCTTGCCGAACACCGCGGGAGATGAACCAAATTTGAGTTTGATTGAACAGTTGGCATTATTGTATAGAGTTTTAATGGCATTACAGAAAAATTACCAAATCCAAATTTTTTTAATGAGTGGAAGATAAAACTGTGCTCCACAGTATTGAAGGCTTTGAAGAAGTCTAAAAAAAGCAAGAAACTATTATCAGAGATAAGGTAAGAATAATCAAGCATGTCTAAGACAAGTCTGATGTTGTTGGTAATATGGCTATTGGGCATAAAGCCTGACTGCGTTTCATCAATTATAGTATCTAGTACTTTTTTAATTCTTCGAGCAAGATGTAAAGCTAAGATTTTATAGTCGTTATTAAGAAGGCAAATAGGACGCCAGTTGTCAATGTAGAGAGGGTCTTTACGTGGTTTGGGAATTAAATTGATCAAACCTTGGGTCATACTTGCAGGTAAGGTACTGGAAAATAAACTTTCATTAAATACTTGCAAAAGAAAAGGAGCCAACTGTTGAGAAAATAGTTTATAGAATTCAGAAGATAAACCATCTGTACCAGGAGATTTGTTATTTTTTAGAAGATTGATACAGTCACTGATTTCTGTTTGAGATAACGGGAGATCACAGAATTTAGAATCTCCACTAAATGAGAAGTATGCTGTAACGAATTTAAAAATGCTAACGTGTCATTTTCAGAGTATTCAGATATGTATAATTTTTTGTAGAAATTGGAGCAAAATTCAGATATAATTTTCGGGTCATCTGTTTTATTATCATTAATAATTAGTTCGTTAATGGTGTTTGTTTTTGCATGATATTTCTCTAAATTGAAGAAGTATGTGGAGTTTTGTTCTCCTTTTTCTAAACATTGTTTCCGTGATCTTATGTAAGCTCCTTCTGCCCTTCTCTTATAGATTCCATCAAGTTTTTCCTGTAAATTAAACAATTTTATTTTGTCTTCTTCAGTTAGTGTATCTGGTAGAGATTGAGAAAGTAATGAGATATCAGAGATGATATTCTGTTCCTCAAGTTTTCTGATTTTAGCTAGATGGCTTCCAAATGCTCTCAAATATTTACCTGATTCATATTTGAAAAGCTCCCAGTTTGAACCAAATGAATTATCTATTCTAGCTTTATTAAAGTAAAAGTTAATGAATTAAGAAATTTTTTCCTTAACTTCTTCATGTTTAAGAAGAGTATTATTCAGTTTCCAATATATCGCTTTGCAGTTTTTCACAGAGGGAAAGAGATTAATTGAGATATGGATAGCTTTATGATCACTGAATGGACAGGGAGTAATGTTTAACGTGACATCCTGTTCATTAATATTTTTGGAAACTAACCAAAAGTCTAAGCGAGAGAGCCTGGTGTTTTCCTTATTGCTCCAAGTAAATGTTACTGCATCTGGGAACTTAACTCTCCATATATCCACCAAATGAAATCTCTCCATAAAAGATTTAAAGAAAGAGTTTTTGTTATTATTTCTTGTAGGTGGCCATCTATCTATTGAGGGATCTAATGTTACATTAAAGTCACCTCCAATTATAATGTATGAGTTCGGAAATTTGGTTTGCCAATGTTTTAGTCTATGTTCTAATTCATTAAATAATTGAGAGTTTTCTAACTGAGAGTTGAACCCATACACGTTAACAGAAATCAAAATTAACTTATTGAAATCAATAACTTGACAGATATAGTGACCTTTTGCATCAATGTCTGTGTGTAAGGTGTCATTATTATATCTATTCTTCATAGTCAACACACCAGCTGATCTTTCTGAACAGTGAGAAAACCATAGATC
Source organism: Chelon auratus (assembly GCA_030220025.1). NCBI lineage: Eukaryota > Metazoa > Chordata > Actinopteri > Mugiliformes > Mugilidae > Chelon > Chelon auratus. Next base: position 9,207 of record JASGAT010340824.1, on the reverse strand, counting down.
ATTGCCCCATTGGGATCTCTAAAAATTAACATCATTTGAAGTTGAGTGAGACTCCTGACAAAAACAAAAATCTGTATTAAGCTGTTTAGTGAACAAAAATAAAGCTTTACGTTTTATATTATTTCTCAAACCCCTGGCGTTTAGGGAAACAATAGACAATGAAATACTTCAAATATGGAACACTTACAAAAGAAGTATATAGGTGCTGAAGTGCTGAGCATTATATGCACCTTGAACAAGTAGCATTATTGGTGAAAATTTTAAATGTAACATTTAGCAAATTAAGGTGTTATAGTTCCCAAATCAAAGGTAATCAAAATATTGGTGAATGAATTAAGTCAATGGGAAAGAAAAAGTATCCAACATGTATTTGGATTTTTTTTTTCTTTAAAAAAAATAAATAAATAATAGAATATAAAAATTTAAAAAATAAATCCACAATGACTTATAAAGTTACAGTTTGCTCAGTTCCCCTATAATGATATGGCTGTTCGTCAGTATAATAAGACAGTGAGCTGAGCTGTGTAACCTGCAGGACTTCTTGTTCATTGATGAAGGCCCGTGCACCGACATAATATGCAGGTTTACCTTCACTTCGTGGCTTTTTTATCAAGGGCCACGTCTTCATCCTGGCTTCTTTGATGAGCTGAGAGACATCTTCAGCAAAATGGAGCTTGTTGTCACGCATGAAGGGGTGGTTTTTTGCAGACTTCCACACGGCATCTCTGTAGGACCTCAGGGAGAATTGAATGAATGATGATGGGTCTCGGCGTGGAGTGGGCTGAGGATGATTTTCCAAGACGGTGGGTGACATCAATAGCAGTTTCAGGCATGTTCTGACCATCTGGGAGGATCTTCTGGCAAACTTCTATAGCTTTTGCTTTCACATTTTCTGTTGTGTTTTCGGCAACGCCATGAAGTTTCAAGTTCCACCGTCTTGAGTAGGAGTCCATGTCACACACATGTGTTTGGAGGTTGATAACTTTCATTTCTTCCTCTTTGAGACGTGTATCAACCTTTTGGATTCTTATCTGTGTGTCCTTAATTTCACTGCATGCAAAGTCCAGAGTTTTCTTTAGCCCCTCTATTTTAAGTGTGTTGCTGTCGATTTTCTTGGGGTTGTCACTCACTAGCTTTTCGAGGGCGTCAGCTCTTTTGTTGATGAGTTTTGAGAGGGTAGAGATAATGGCGTTGTCTGGGGAGGTGGAACACTGTTCGGGGTTATACACCGCTTTTTTAGCAGTTGGGGATTTGCAGGGAGTCACAGGTAACGGCGGAAAGTCTTCGTCTGTCGCCATGGTAACAGAAACTGGTGGCACAGGACTAACGTTAGTATAGTCGTGACACAAGGCTATTAGCATGGTACCTGGGTGAGCCTCGGAAGAGAAGGCTTTGTTGTTATGAGATCTTTTCCTGTCCCGGTTCGGCATTAAACGGCTTTCAGTTGTCAAATAAGTCACTTTAACTGGAGTTTCCTCGTTTTTTCACCGTCTAGTAAAGTTTGGTGCAGGAGCTCAGCGAGAGTGAACCTACTTGGCAGCCATCTTGGCCCCTCTTTTATATGCGCAACTAACTGAGCCAGCTGCTCTGCACTTGAAAATCGTCAGATGGATTTTTTTTTTTTTTATCTGTTCCTGAGCCTATCCTCTTTGTTATTTATGTTGTGAGTTGTGTGTAATCATTACAATTTAATTCAAATTACTGGCATTCTAATTTTATTTCTATAACCGCTGTGTTATGACGCGGTTGTGTTTGCTCCACGGTCATTTAAAGTTGCTGCATTTTTTGTTTAATGCGGCTGAAAATATTAGCCATATTTTCCCCAACTTATCTGCTTTCTGCCTCTCTGAGCCTGTCATCCATCCACAAATTTGCTCTTAAAAGTGAAGCTTGTGCGTAACTTTGTTTCATTATATTGAAAATGTTAAAGTGTTTCAGTTTAATTCAAATGCGGGAGCGCGTTGTTGTGATCGTGATTATTTTGTTATATGTGTGTTCTGGTAACTTGAACATGATTAAACATGCTGCCTTTAATATGGATATGAAAAAGCTTGTTGCGTTTTATGTGTGGGTTAAGCACCAAACAACTAAGCTCTGGTATGACAAGCCAGCTAGAGACCTGCCCGAGCTGTGCATTGGCCAGGACATTAGAATGAAGCCCTTGCCCAGATACAGGACGGGCAGGTAGAAAAGAGGAGTGTGCTTACAGCAGGTGGGCCCCAGATTGTGCCTGGTGGATGTCGTAGGGGCATGCCACCTGCGAAACCGGGTGGACCTGAGACCAGCAGAGGTGGGAGCGACTGGGTGCCACCCTGAGCAACACAGCGTGCAGCACAGCAACCCATCTATTGAGCAAGTAAATGAAACTCACTCCAGCAACAGCATTATAAAGTTTGCTGACGACCAGTTATGGGAATAACGGCGTTAAAATAAACAGCGTTACTAACGGCGTTATTTCTTTTCAGTAACGGGTAATCTAACTAATTACTATTTCCTCCGTTACAACGCTGACGACACTGAAATGTGGTGCGCTACGTTGCGCCGTCAGCCAGCCACAAGAGCTGCGAAGGTGTTTTTTCCCCTCTGGGTGGGGTAAGGTGGGGTGGGGTCGCATAAGTGATGATGATTGGCTAAGGTAGGGTAAGATTTCATGGTAAGCCAATCAGCGGCAGGGCAGTGTTCAGTTGGGCGGGTGTTGCTTACACACAAATGCGCGCATAGCAGTATCACACAGTATCACACAGGTAAACTACAATTAATTACTTTTTAAAAGTAATATGCCCAACACTGCTGACGACACCACCGTGGTGGGGCTCATCACAGGTGGGGACGAGTCTGCATACCGGGACAAGGTGGAGCAGCTGCCAGTATGGTGCACAGAGAACAACCTCATCCTGAACAACACCAAGACAAAGAAGATCGTCCTAGATTTAAGGAGGAGGAAAGCAGCCATTCAGCCACTGTACATTGGAGGGAATTGTGTGGAGAGGGTCTCCAACCTCCGGTTCCTGGGTGTGGACCTCGAGTACACCACAGCCGTCGCCAAAAAGGCACAGCAGAGACTCTATTTCCTGAGGATGCTAAGGAACAACCACCTCTCTCAGAGACTGCGTTTTTACCAATGCTCTATAGAGAGCACCGTCACTTACTGTATTTGCGTGTGGTTCTCCAGCTGTACTACAGCAGACAGGAAGGCACTCAAGAGGGTTGTCACCACAGCCCAGAGGATCATCAGCTGCCCCATCCCCTCTTTACAGGAACTGTACAACTTCCGCTGCCTGAGGAAGGCACAGGCGATACAACCCACCCCAGACACTCATTTTTTGAACTGCTACCATCTGGTAGACGATTTAGAACACTGAAGGCCAGTACTAACAGACTGAAGAATGGCTTCTATGCTATATACAATAATGAAAATGCATAATAAAAATTCAATGCAATAAATATCTAAAAATGTGTTTTCATCAGTGGCCGATGGCTCCTGTCAAATCCCTTTAACTCATAGTAATGTGATTCAGTACATCACATACATTTCATTGAGGTGCAGCAATTTCAGAATAAAGAGGAGTGTTACTTGGGTTGGCTTTAACAATATGATGGTTTTCTACTTAACTCACTATTTTAATTTCATTACTCACTTACAGTATATCGAAAATTTGCTTGTTAGGGCAAGCCCTTCCAGCACCTCGTCACATTGTTTTTCAGTTTCTACAGTTTAAAATTTGATACAATGCTGTTTCTTTCTTTTTGCAAACATTACATTTAAGGAAAAGGGTGACAAGTGATTTCAGTTTAAAGCTTACAATTGCAATTTACAATTGTTTAAATCATGACATTTTTGCTTGTTTCCTGTTTTTACAGGTACCAGAAGGACAGACACCTCTCAAGACCCTGGTGGAAATTAAACAAATGTTTCAACGTTTCAGTGCCTCTCTCTCCCCTCCCAACATCAGAGACAGCCCTCAAAGCTTCTCCTGCAGGCTGTATTCTCAGAAAAAGACCAGTTCCTTCACTTTCTCTGTACCCCATAGCACCACAGATAGGTCAGAACTAGGCCAAGAAAGCAACCCGAGAACCTCCAACCTGAAGAGTAAACTGAATTTAACAGCTAGGGATGAGGAAGAAGTTGTTGGACAGGTGGATGACAGGGAGACAGAGGATGATTTCAGTGACACAAAGACAAACACTTACAAGGCCAGGAATTGTGTGAAGGACCTGGCCAGGGAAATGGGCTTTGAGGGTGTCACCGAGGATGAACTGTTTTATGAAGCAGAGAGTCCAGATGAAGCAGCATTGGTCCATGCAGCCCGAGCATACCACTGCACCCTGAAAGGCCGCTCAGCAGAGAGCCTGTTGGTGGATCTGCCAGGAATTGGATGTATGGCTATTCAACTACTCCATATCCTGCCTTTTGACTCCAACAGAAAGAGAATGTCAGTGGTGGTCCGCCACCCACTGACAGAACAGGTGGTGGTTTACACCAAAGGAGCAGACTCTGTTATCATGGACCTGACTGAAACACCTAAAGGTAAACATATATTAACAGCAAGAAAGTATTTATATGTACCAGTGTGATAACGCATATGTTATTAATCATCTGGTTTATTACATGTTCCTCAGGCTTATTAGTTTGATTGCTGTTAAAACTATTAAGATACTGTTTCTCTTTATATTTATTATATGTGCCAATGCGGTGGTACATAAAGGCCATGGCTTTCAAAAGAGGTTTTGCTCCTGACACTCACAGGACTTTGTGTATGTTGTATTTTCAAAATAAAAGCCCACAACTACTTATGGTAAGTAAAAATGTCACGTGGAAGAAGGCTGGACTTTTAAAATAAAACATCACCAATGTTAAAAGTAGTTCATGTTCATTTGTGACAGTTACACTTGCACATATTCAAGTGTATTCATACATCATGCCGTAATTTTCTTGTAATATGTGCCAATGCAATGGCGAAGTAAGGGGTCACTGAAGTGAAACGGGTGTTTTTACTTACTTTTGACTTTCTTCAAAATAAAAAAAAACACGATTACACTCCTGGCCACAATTTCCCATGTACATAGAGAAATTCTATATCAAAACGCAGGAATTATTGTTGGCTTTCACAAAATGTGACTCTTAATTTTTTTGGTTTTTGTCCTCCTGGCTGTGGTGAAAATCACATCCTCCTGATACAACTTGTATATTGTAGATGATTTATTAGTATTAGTTTATACCCTGAATCCTAGGATTACGCCTGCTTCCATATGCTTTTGGGTCTGTGTCCTCTGAAAGAGTGCCAAGAGGGTTAAACTCTTCACAAAGAGCTTTGTGCACATTGCATTTTCAAAATAAAAGCCCACACCTAGTTACAGTGAGAAACACCTAGAAACACCTGGAAACGCCTGGAAGAAGACTGGACTTTTAAAATAAAACCTCCCAAAAGTTAAAAGTAGCTCATGTAACATTTACATTTGCACATATTCATACACTTGAACACATATGTATATAATGTACTGTATGTATATAACATACATATGAAACGGCAGCAGCACTGGCACATTCATTTCTGCCGGAATTTTCTAGTTCTGTATTACTGTCTCTTATATGTTGGTTTATGTTTTTTGTTTTTTGTTTTTTTTTTTCAGGTGCAGAGCAAGTTCAGGAGATCTACGGTCACATCAGAGAGCAAACTCAAAAACATTTGGAGGCCTATGCCAGAGAAGGCCTCCGCACACTCTGTATCGCTAAAAAGGTGAAAAAAGTATAGTTTTTGCGGCCCTCTGACTTTTTTACATTTCTGAATAAAAATGACTCAAAACATCAGCGGATTTTCATACAAGTCCAGAAAGCAAGCAAAGAGGAGCCACTGAAACAAATTAAACTAGAGACTAACTTCTTTCTTAATTTATTTCTTAAAATCCTGTTCAATGAGTAACCTTGAGTTTAGTTCCCATGTAGTATTGGTCACAGGTTAAAATCAACAAGGGGACAGAACTTTTTTCAGGCAGCCTGTTGATTCAGCACTGCTGCCACCTAGTGACTGGAGGCTTGTTTATCGTTCAAACACTTGTTTATTGTTCCTATTCCTATTAGACAGTTATTCTCATGACAACCAATTTGGTAATGTTTAAATGCAGTTTTGTCTAGACAGTGATTTTAAATCTTGACTTGTGCCAGTGTTTTGTTGTCTGCAGACTAGTACTTATACAATATTTACACAAGCGTGTACAATAGTCAAAGCTGGTACAGTAGTCATAGCCTGTATAATATACCTTAAAAAAGATTTTAGTAACTTTGCATTTGCCGCTAATCACACTTCTGATTAAATGCCATACTGCATTTTATTGTGTGTGTACAACAGCAATGGCAGTGAAGCTATCTAATCTAATATAAAACTCTGAATAACTTTGTGTTAGATATTTCAATTTAGAATATTTATGAACTGATCAAAAGCAAGATATAATTGCCTCAATAGAAACAAGGTAAAGTGCAAAATAGTGAAATGCATACATTTCTTTTCATGTGTGATTAAAATCCATTTCATAATGAATTCAATTCAAGAAGAAAATAAAGTGAGGAGTCACAATAATATAACTATGGCCATCTGATGAGAATGCCTTTGAAGGATTTTTGACTTTTTTTGAATTTTCATTATTTCTCTGTTCCTCTTGAGTTCCATTCTGTCTCATCCATGAAGTCATATCATCAACTTTTAGAGTTGTATCTAAGCACACTTGCCTGTTGCTTGAATTAATGAGTGGTCTTTGTAACAGGTTCTGGAGGAGAAGGAATATGATGTGTGGCTGAAAAATCACATAGTGGCAGAGAGCAGTATTGAAAACAGAGAGAAGCTGCTGCTAGAGTCTGCTCAGAAACTGGAGACCAACCTCACTCTTCTGGGTGGGAAAGTCACTAACTGCAACTTACTCATGGACCATTGCTGTATCAGAGCTTGAATTAATAGTACTATAAGTGCTTTGTCTTTGTATGTGTGCCTAGGTACCACAGGGATTGTGGATAGACTGCAAGAGGAGGTCCCAGAGACCATTGAAGCTCTTCAGAGAGCTGGGATCAAAATTTGGGTTCTTACTGGAGACAAACAGGAGACAGCCATCAATATTGCGTATGCCTGCAAACTTCTTCTTGCCAATGACCAACTGCTCACAGCCAACTGCAGATCTAAGGTCAGTGGTTGAGGCATAATTCAATTGTTTTGGGTCTTATTTGGATAAATTGAGATGTTTATCAAAAGCTGTTTTGGTCTTGCATTGCCTCTGTATGTACAAACATTTAGTAGATTTTCAGAATCTGGAATATGTATTGTATGTGAAATTTGTATTTAGCCCTGCTAGTGCTGTCAAAGAAAATGTAAATGTCTCAAAATAATAAGATCCATTCCAATGGAGAGAGTGAAAGTCCACCACTGATTAAATGGCTAGTTTCACTTGCACTGACAGCTCCTTTTACTGCATGTTGTGGGTTTACCCTACCAGTTTCCAAGTGCACATGCCACCTTTAGATTCCTTTGGATTTTTTACCAGCTAAACTGATAAAGAATTATCTAAGAATTAAGTATGTCAAATAGCCTTGTTAAATAGCATTGTATGAGGGTCTATACAGAATAGACTCACACAACTCATGTTTCCATGTTTGCGAGGACTTTCCATTGACAAGATGTGATTCAGCTTTTTCAGTCTTTCACATTAAAAATCATGTGCAGGTAAGAGGAGTTTCATTGATCAATTTGTGAATAAAGTGAGAGAAACTAGAATGGTAGTAACTTTGTCCTCTGAGGATGGTGTCCCTCCCCGGTGATTGTTTGCCTGGCCTGTCAATGAGGCATAGCATTCATATTGTGGATGAGCCATTGTTCTCCGTGGAGCAGGTTGACTGTGGGGGAATAGATTGGCCATAAGAAAACAACATATGGCTCCTGGACAAATAAATCCGTGGTGACTTTTCTCATAGAGAAACAGTTTGATAGTTGAAAGAGGCTTGGTAGTGGATGATGTCTACATAACTGTCTCACTGTTTTTTGTACCGCCAACATGCATCACTGTACCAGGGTTACCTCCATTCATCCCTAATGAACTGCTGAGCTGTATTGGATAGGTTTTTATGTGGGTTTAAAACAAGACACCAGACTGCGGAAAGTTCGGTCTGTACGGAGACAAGCGTTCATGTATCTGAACGATCCTGTGCAGACTTTAGAAGTGTCTTTCAAGGTAAAGTATGACAATGTTCTCTACACCATCTGTGCTAGCGCCCGAAACATGAAATGTTTTCACTGTGGCAATGTCGGCCATAAATGGAGATGACGACAACTCTCTGTCACGTTTTGTGATATGATGGTGCATGACGATGCACAATAATATTTTTTTACAGGAGATTAATAATTTACTTGATATGGTAGACAAGCAGTGGAAATAACAGACTTTGTCTCAGATATTGACATATTCATCAACTTTGTCTTAAAAATGAGAAAACAGTTAGGGAATGATCAGTTGAACAAACAAAAAAGGTTTAGATTTAAAGAAATCCAAAATTTAGGAGAGAAAAGCAGGAAAAAGTCTCTGCAAATGTATAATAAACGACAACAAAAATGACTGAAGCACCAAGGGAGGTTTTCCTCTCTTGGAAAGTTTTGACTGTCCGTTTAAGAACAGCAATTATAAACAGAGGGAGGGACAGAAATAAGATAATAGTGTTAGCTGAGCAGAACTAAAAACATAGATGTGTTCTTCCTGATGTCTTCCTGATGATGTACTGATGTCTCACAGCGAGAAGGTCACCGGTTCCATGGGCCAACTGGGCCTTTCTGTGTGTTTGTACGTTCTCCCTGTGTCTGCATGGGTTCTCTCTGGGTACTCCAGCTTCCTCCCACCATCCAAAGACATGCTCATTAGGTTAACTGGTGATTCTAAATTGGCCATAGGTGTGTATGTGAGTGTGAATGGTTGTCTGCCTCTCCGTGTTAGCCCTGCTATAGACAGACGGCCTGTCCAGGGTGTACCCCGCCTTTCACTCGATGACAGCTGGGATAGGTAGTTGTAATGACTTCATGAGCTTCTTTACTAATAAAATTGTTGGCATTAGAGAAAATATTCAAGGCATCCTTCCAATAGCTGTTAAAGATGTAAGTACAGTGACATTAGAAACTTTTGTAAGACCTTATCAATATCTGGAATCCTTCTCCCCAGTAGATCTTCTTGAGCTCTCTT
>JASGAT010340822.1:0-14937 GCA_030220025.1 Chelon auratus | reverse complement strand
ACAGAAAATTAATGAATGAATATAGATTCAAAAGAGTTTGATTTGCCTCAGCTCTAGATACTGCCACTACTTAGTTAGGTTTGGAAAAAATAATATTATTATGGAGTGGATATTATGGAGTTAAAACAGATCTTTTGGGAAGATTAAACTAATTATGCTAATCTACCATCATGTTCATGGCACCATAGCGACTGAGATTTAACATGCACTTTATTCACACAACCACAGAAGACTGCATACATAAAGATCAGCCTTGTTGTGAACCACCTTCAAAAACTGACCACTACCGTCTTTCTCAGCTGAGCTCCACATCTATTCAATTCAACGAGACACGCCTTTATTAAACCACAAAGTAAATTATTTTGTTGAAATTCAATTTAGTTGGGCTTTTCATACCTGGAAGGTTTAGTATGCACTGTTGAAATAGCAAAACATTACTGAAATACCTTTTATCAGTGTGATTCAAATGGAAACTGTCACATTTAAACAGTTATTCAGGAATCTAACGGTGCATTTTACGTGTTTATTTCCTAATCAGGGGACCAGTCCTTGCAAACATCATCTGTTATGTTATTGCAGCTCCATTGAAAATGGACTCATCCCGATGAGCAAGAAAATAACTGCTTTTTAAAAGGGGACAAAATGAGCCCAGAATTGTAAATTTCCGGGCCCCTAACAGATGTTTCTGAGTTCCACAAGTGTTTTGAAGTGGATTCTCCTTTCAAGCCAGCTGCATATACTGTAAACAGCTTTGGTTTTTATCCGGCCGTGAAATTATGTCTTAGTAGATGTTTTGCATCCTGCTCATTATGGTTGATTAGACCTGTATGCGATCCTGATTGCGGCTCTTGAGCACAATAGCAAAATTTAGCCGGGACGCGACGTTATGGGCTTTGCTCGCGTTTACGTGAACTGTTAAAATGCCTCCTCCTTTGCCTCACGTTACATTTTCTGACAGTTTAACAATCCCTCCTTTATGACTGATGACAACTGAAATGCCTCCAGATGAGGGCCATTTACTGTCATTTGGCTCCGACGGCACTCAGTGATAAAATCACAGAGTGGGCACACTGCTGCATCCTTGTGAGGGTGATGGATAAAAAAATATATATCTGAATAAATCATGAACGGGCGAATAGAAAGCATGGAGGGGTGGGGGGCAAACTGAAAGAAGTATGGACTTTGAAAGCTACTGTGCATGCAGCTCACTGTTTTTATGACTTATTCATAGACACATACATGTGTTCAGAATGGTCCTAGCAGGATGTTGTGTCTAAGAAAATCCGTAATAACTGAAGCCGTTTCTGTTTGAGGTGAATGTGGTTTTAATTACAGTTAGTAGAGTTAAAGGGGAAATACTGTTTTTTACAACCTGGACCTTATTCCTGGCATAAAATACGATCGTTTACTCACCCTTATAACTTTTTTATAATAATTTGTATTCCTCCAGGAGCTCAGCGTGTATCCATATAGTGGGAGCGACTGGGGCACCGAAACACAGCCTCTAAAAACGCATTATCTGCCGCGAAACTCGTTAATTTCACAAATATTTTGTACGCTAGTGCTATTCCCCGTTGAGTCTGGAGTTAGCTGTTATCATCATCTGGGGTCTGCAGATTGACCTACAGTCTTCTGACCTGGATGATGTCATCTCTAAGCGCCGGGTGCACTCACGACGGTCGGCTTATTTACCTGTAATTTCCTACTGCTGCTGCTTTTTGCAACACGGCTGAATATTTTTCTGATTCTGAGGTTGTGGATGAACCATAGCAGTAGTAAGTTACAGGTAAAGAAGCCGACCGTCGCGGGTCCACGCGGCGCTCAGAGATGACATCATCCAGGTTAGAAGACATCATCCGGGGTCCGTAGGTCAATCTACAGACCCCGGATGATGATGATAACAGGTAACTCCGGACTCAACGGGGAATAGCACTAGCGTACGATAACAAAATATTTGTGAAATTAACGAGTTTCACGTTAACAATGTGTTACTTAGAGGCTGCATTTCGGTGCCCCAATCACTCCCACTATGTAGATATACGCGGATCTAATTATCTCCCGAAGGAATACAAATTACACAAAAGTTATATGGGTGAGTAAACGATCATATTTGATGCCAGAAATAAGGTCCAGGTTGTAAAAAAACAGTACTTCCCCTTTAAAGACTTTGCAGTATTTCAATTTTCCCTTAGACTTCGAACACTCTTTCTGCATCCTGTAGACAAAGGATCATGGTGCCATTGAGTGTGCGCTTGATCACTGGCAGGCCATCCCTTCAGCACCTGTGGGTAATAGGCAGCAAGATAACATCTACAGAATAGATGTACAGTTTCTAATAAGATAAGAAAAGCTCTAAGTAGAGTAATTATGTAAATTGCTCTTGTATTCAGAGATGATCTCCTGCAGAGAGAACATCTTTTTTGCATGACAGAAAGCACAGCTAATAAATCAGTCATCTAAGGGTAAATGGGAGACCAGTGCCAATCTGCGGTGTAATTGGTGTGATTCGCACGCCCCAGCGGATGTGGCGAAGCCATTATATACCCTCTGAGTCCGACTCTGTGCATGATCATACAGTGTGTGATGCGCTGACGCTGACAGATGGTTTCAGGTGACGTCCCTCGGATGAGAAGATCAAACGTTTACTAATGAGCACCTCGTAAATCTACTCAAATGTTCTCCTTCGTGTTTATCTGCGGCAGTCTTTGCCGCCCACAAACTTAAAAATGCATGTCCAACTCTAGCTTCTGGCTCATAGTAGTATGGTTAATTAGCAAGAGGAATAGTGGAAGAACAACACCAAGTAGCATAACCACTGAGAGAATCTGTATTAACTGGTTCTTCATTGATTCAGATTAGGATTAAGATTTGCTTTGGTTATGACAGATTACTGCAATTTGGACAGAGGCTGTGTTATTCTCAATTTAAAACATCCACAGAGAGATTTCTCACCTCAAAATATGAGATGTCATGTCATTAATTAAAAATGAACCTGTGTAGGATTCCAAAAAAGAAAAAGAAAGAAAAAAAAAAAAACAACAGCCACAACCTCATGATTTAAACATGCGTCACACTTTAATCTGATTATCATCACAGCCTGTCCATTAGCAGTCATAAAACCAGAGGAATTCCCATCTGACTCTGAAGAACAGCAGAGGTTTCTCCTCTCAGTCAACAGCCAGACCAGGACCTGAGAATAACCCCGAGCATATGTTCAGATGTCACCAGCTAATGACATGAATAATTCATTAGTTGGAAAGTGTTGGGAAATATACACTAAATATGAGAATTATTTGATGCCACCAAATGAGTCTGCATGCTCACAATCCGAGCAGAGACGGTCAGGTTCCTACACTGCTGCGATGTTTCAGTCTCCATCGCTGCAGCTGACGTGACAGCTCTGTGGTTTAAAACAGTTTCCATTCTACATCTGAACAAGCCTGTATTAGATGCGTAATTGAAATGGTCAGAGGAGGCCAGTGGATTTAAAGAACCCAAATGTAAGGCGTGTAAAGCCAAATCACCAGATCACCAGAAGGTCAGCGTTCGGTTATGTTTACTGTTATTCCGTTCCCCCCAAGACTCCCATAACCCACTGGGATGCCCCAACACCCAGTGACTAACATGTGTCACTCATCTCCCCCCTGCAGCACCACTGATGATCACACACGCAAACACATATTTGTTTAATTCTCCCTTACCAACACAGACGGATCAAGGCGAAATAAGAGCAGAGCAAAGACGCGCGTCTGTGCCAACAGTGCGCACACGGCAGTAGTGGCTGCTCCTCTCCTGCTCCTGAGCTGACAAGAAACAATGTCACCAAACAATTTCGCTTTTGATTAATCCGCCCTGCTGGGAACTTTGCGCATCACATCGCACATTTGGGAACTGGCTGCAAACTCGAGGGGCTGACTGTGCGCAAAATCACGCATGAATGACCACTCCTGGACACCGGACAAAGGGTTTGCGATCGATTCGTGACCCGGGCATCAAAGCGGCGAAAGCTGGCTGGAAGGAGACCAACGCGGACTGAGAGTCTGACTCAAAGTTCAAGACCTCAATTAAAACAGAAGTGAGTCTCTGAACATTGGTTTCACAGTTCAATGCCCACGAAGACATGTGAAAACACATTTCAGTACCTGTGCAGATGTGTGCAAATATTTTCTTTGAGCGTGTTATTTATTAGATGATCTTACCTTGGTGTGTTGCAAATTAAGCAGTGCCAGGAAGAGTAGTCGAAGAAAAAGAAAAGTAAAAAAAGTGTCCAATTTCCTTTGAATGAGACATAGAAGAAAACACATAGTTGAGCACGGGGTGAAATAATCAAGCTCAGTCTCCCGCTGCCAAGATAAATAGTCCCGGTTTTAGTTTCTTGTGCGTCTCCGCGAGGCGCCTCGTGTGCAAGAGGATGCGCTCAGCCTGCCTCTCAGAGGGTAAGTGGAGCATTTACAGTCGGATCCGCGCGTATGTGATACGGTGACGTCGTGAGGGAAGGGGAGGGACGAGAGCTGGATGAGCAGGCTAATGGTTGAGTGATACCCATGAGCTCTTCCAGCTGCTGTCTCTGAAATGCGGAGGCTTAAAAAAAAAATAATAAAAAATGTCATGCTGAAATTAAGGCAGGTCACAGATGGCTAGAGGAGGTGCGTTTTAAAGCACGTAGTATAGCTGTATCTGCATCATTATAAACACAGTGAGAATTAAAGGATCACTGCAGGAAAACATTTTGCTTTAAATGAATCCAGGTCGAATCACCAGAGTTTGCGTTGATCCCAAATTTAAGGAAGCCATTAGTGCCAGAAAAGAACACCACAGTTGAATAATTATTTCAGATGAGGCGTGTCCTTTAATTGCACCACTGTCAATAAGTTGTTTCCTGGCCTTCTGAATATAAACCACTAAATAGGCCTACATAACGAAAGTCTCCTGCAGCCAGCAGCCTCTTGATTTGAAATTATAATGTGATACTTGCCTCATTAAGAATGCAAATGCAACTTCAGGGGTTTCTCATTTAAATGTTCTTTAATAAGTATCCCCCTAAATATATATAGCCTTGATTAATTAAATGTAGTTGAGGTTTAACTTTAAAAGAAACAGAACTTTAAGGGTGTAAATGTGCAGAATGCTGATGATGAATGATTGCAGGCAGCTGCAGGCTGCACCTGCTTTAGCTGCAACTTGCTGGCTGCATCACCAGGTGTTTGTTTTGCTAAATTTAACAGGATTCATCCAACTCATCCAGCTTAAAAACTGGGTCCAAAAGGCTGCTGCAACTAACTGTTACTTAATTAATACTTATGAAGGCTTCCTGGTGATTAAAGATATTGATTGCAGTTGCACTGATTGAATGTGATTCACTCTCTTTCTGTCCCTGAAGTTACGGTCATCATCATTCTAGAGAAAATCTACTTGATTTCATCTTCATCTTCATTCATCTTCCGTAACCGCTTGTCCTGTGGAGGGTCCCAGGGGTGCTGGAGCCTATCCCAGCTGTCATCAGACAAGAGGTGAGGTACACCCTGTACAGGTCTGCAGTCTATTGCAGGGCTAACTCAGAGAGACAGACAAACATTCACACTCACACCTACGGCCAATTAAGAATCACCAATGAACCTAACGAGCATGACTTAGGACGGTGGGAGGAAGCAGGAGTACCTGGAGAGAACCCATAGTCGTTAATGCACCCATATAACCTTTGTGTCATTTGTAGTCAATCAGAAGATATTTAGATCAGCTATATCCATGCAACATGCAAACTCCGCATAGAAAGGCGACAGAAAAGTTAAGAAACTACCCTTTGCTGTGTGCACACTCTCATTACAAACTAAGGAGCCCTTGCTGTTACTGCCCCTGGTATTGCCGTCTTTAAACAGTGACAGACGACAATCGTCTGATGAAAAAAATACAGCAGCAGAATCTTCCCCTCAGCGTGTATCCCGGCTGATGATTGTTCATTTGTTATCCTGCAGATGCTTTCCTCTAGCAACTGTTTGGTCGAGAAAATGGCAGGACTCAAACCTCTACACTTTTTAATAGCCACAAAACAGTCCAATAGCACGTATCTAGAAAACTGTCCTTTTATCACCCCATTGTGAGAATCACATCTTTGTACTTGTGTGCTCGTCAGTCTAGTTCGCTGTGTAACAACACCACCCCGACACTAGTCGTCGCTGTGTCTTTTTTTACCAGTCTGGTTAATTTTTGTTCCTACTTCCTGCTTCACTTTCACAGCTCTAGCGGTCTGTGTCGCCGCGACGCATAGTACAGTCCTGGGGAGGTGCACGTCAGGCTACCATGTTAGGGTATGTGTAAGTGCTGGGTTGTCACCGTAGCTACAGTGTCAAATTGACGCGGAAGCCTAAACCATTGGCTACGGCATAGACTGTATAAAGATGGACGGCGGAACAGCTCCTCTAAAGTGAAGCCAAAGCAAGTAGAGCTCCCCCTGGTGGCTGGCTGCAGCGTCAGTTTGGTCAGTGCAAGGAAGTGGAGATGCATTGTCCATATTTATGTACAGTGTGATGATCTACGGCCATATGAGCAGTTATCTAAAACTGTGCTAAATGCTAACTTAAAGGGGAACTACTGTTTTTTACAACCTGGACCTTATTTCTGGCATAAAATACGACCATTAACTCACCCATATAACTTTTTTGTCATTTGAAGTCAATCGGAAGATATTTAGATCTGCGTATATCCATATAGTGGGAGTGACTGGGGCACCGAAACGTAGCCTCTAAATAACGCATTATCTGCCGCGAAACTCGCGAAACGCGAAATTTCACCAATATTTTGTTATTGTATGCTAGTGCTATAGAAAAAAGGTCCAGGTTGTAAAAAAACAGTAGTTCCCTTTTAAGAACTTATGCGGTTGTTTAGGGTGTTAGCATGCAGCTGTCAGTCAGCAATAAACAAAAACTGAGACTGTTGGGACTGTCTTTAGTTTTGCAATTTATTTTGGACAAATTAAAATTCTGTGCTGATGATGCCGTGAGAAGAAAAAGTCAACTGCTACAGTTCATTCATCCAGTGAAATGTGGTACAATTGCAGATGGGACACACGAATGAATGGATGGAAAGAGTTCTACATATACGCATGAAAGGAGAACGTATGAAAGAACATACAGACAAAGAAATGCAATTACTGATCAAATCTAAATGTCAGCTCCACAAATTGTTGAATGAATGAAAATAAATTGGGGCAAATAACATTCAAAACATCCATGGCACATTCATTTCCATGAAACGCTAACCAAATAAAAAGAAAAGATAAGGTTAGACAGTCTATTCTTGCACTCTGCTCCTTCTTTTTTTCCGCGTTACGCCGTTTATGGAGGGATAATGGGTTTTGCAGGACAATGCGATGTGACGCAGTTATATAACTTCGTGTGTGCATAGCAGAACGAAAAGTGTGGTTACTTCAGGTGAAGTATTTAACTTCAGGTTAGTTAGGACAACCAAAAAACACCAAAAAAGAGCCTGAGTGGTAAGACAGCTTGTTATAAATGTGACCTCAATGAGTTGAAAAGTGATTAGATGGTGGATTTTCAATTCAGCCCACTTCCACATACTTGCTCTTTGAGGACAATTAGAACTAAGTGCTATTTGACTCTCTTTATTTTACCTACCCAGGGCTTACGGTGTACTGCCGTATTCATGAATCCAACTCATTTGAAGTTTTGCTCGTTTCTCTGAATGAAATGAGAATAAATTCTGGTGAACCCGTGTGCAGCCAAGTGCACTTAATGTACACAAATCACAGGGACCCGGTGTTCAGTTCTCTTCTTGCCAGCAGCATGCCAGGAGCAAAGTTGCTCACTGCAGGCGGCATCAGGAAGAAGCCAAAAATGATCAAGAAAACCACCTCCATGCTCTCCTTCCTGTGTGAGGTGGAAAGAAAACCAGCAGCTCGCAGTGAAGGGAGAAAGTTTGACTCCCGGGAAGAATTTTCTAGTAAACTGTGTGGGCTGTAGATGTATGTTGGCTTTACTTTTGACCTGTAGAAGTTTCTATCAGCTGCAGGTGGATGTGAATGTTTCGCATCTTGGTATATAGCATGCACAGAGCTTTAGGATTATAAAACAGATTTCTTGCTTGACACTCTCACTCTTGATTCTCATTCAAGTCAGCTTTACGACGGTTGATTGCAACCAATAGAAAACCCCTAGCTGCAGCTTCGTCTTTCAAGTCTAGGAGAACGTACAAAAGGCTGCCACTTCTACTTAAAATCTCTCGGCCCGCATCTTGGACTGGTGACCACAGTCGACTGTCTCGTCACGGGTGGACCTTATAGCGTCCTCGTTCTGCGCTACAGCCTTGGTGAGCTTGGTGTAGGAGTAGTTCCTGCTGCTGGTTCTGGTTGGAGTGGTCATCAAGTTTGCAGCATATCTCTTGGAGAGCAGAACAAGGACTACTATTGGCAGCTGCAGTCCAAGAACTGGTTGGTAGCAGAGGCAGTAATTCTAGTCTGATCAGAAAAGAGTTTGGAAACTGATGTCAGTACAATAATGATCCACAGGGAGCAGGACTGATCAGAGTTAATAGGCATGGTCTCTGAACTGGTATATAAAAAAAATGTTTAAATCAGGAGTGTCAAACTAATTGTAGTTCATACAGCCCAATTTGGTCTCAAGCAGGCCGAACTAGTAACATAACCAGTAAATAATGTACGTTGTCACGACCTGGCTCGTAAGCCATGACAAAAAAACAGAGAAACGCAGTCTAAACGTAAAGGTTGACAGATTTATTTAAACAAAAACAAAAATCAACCCATAAGAAGCAATGAGGTTTGAATGTGAGTATCAGTGTGTCTGTTGATAGGTCCTAACATAAAGCAAGTAGGCCGAAGCCAACAGAACAAAAAACACAATGCCGAAAGTATCCAGGTGGAAGAGGAGAGAGAGAATGAGGACCGTGACTGCCAGATCTTAAAGGCTCAGGGAGACTGGCCAGGTGCTTCCAATTGCCCAAATTGAGACCCGCCCACTAAGGTACCTGCAGAAACACACAAGCGACAACACAAGGGGAAAACACAGAATAGGCCCCAGTAGCCTATTCTGGCTACTAGGGCTACTAGCAGGAACAACCGCTACACCAATCTCTCAAGGCTGTAGCGCAGAACGAGTACGCTATAGGGTCCACCCATGACAAGATAGTCGACTGCAGTCACCAGTCCAAGGTGCTGGAGTTGGAGTCAGTCCTTGGGCAGAGAGATTTTAAGTAGAAGTGGCAGCCTTTTGTATGTTCTCCTAGACTTGAAAGACGAAGCTAGGGGTATTGGCTGCAATCAACCGTCGTTTGCCCCTGGCATGCTGTTGTAGCAGGTGGCCGTCACAACGTGATCCACAACCAATCATGTACAAGCAAGCACATATACATCTAAGCCAAAAGGGCTCCTGCAAGATGGGCTTGGTCATGTGGCTTCAGAACAACCAATCATGTAAACCCATATGCACACATAGCAGCCAGGGAACACCCCATTGCCTCTTTGGCTTGTATAGATGTATACGTGCATGTACGTGATCAGTTGTTTCCATTTAAAATGACTTTTTTTTTTTACTCCATGTGTTGTTTAAATTGTCCTTTGCAGTGTGATTCTTGATGACCCTTAGGAAGACGTCGGTCTTGTTCCTTATAACACAAGTCCTGCTAAAGTTTTTTCTTCTGTTCTGTTTTTAACCTTCTCCGTGATGTAAAGTAGATGCAAGAATATGTTTTCGATCTGCCCCTTCTTTTGTCTAGTCTAATGAAGACAGCAACAACGTTTTACAAACTGTTGCCCATAAAGTTGGAATAAATACATTTTTTTCTTCTTCTCATGAGATGATAGATGAATAAAGTGTATATCTTATCACTGATCAGTCTCTTCCAAACTGACAGAAATGTGTCTGAAAACAAATTTATTCCAACTTAATGTCCGACAGTGTACTAGAGTCAGATTGAACACTGACTTTACTGAAAACTGTATCATCGGCATCGTGTTCAAAACTTTTGGATCAATTTTCATTTATGTTCTGTCTGTGTAACGGACTGGACGTGGATGCTGTGCAAGAGAAAAGTTTATTTTATTTTTTAAATCCAGTTCAAGTGCCGATGAAAGTCACCATGGTAACAAGAAGGCAGCCTGCCACTGTGGATGACAGACATCCTGCAACGCCGACAGGTACGGCTCTGGCTTCTTTCTTTGTTTTCCCCCACAGAGTGAGCACAGCATGAGAATAGCAGCGTTTTATATGCACAAGGCCGGCGGAGTGCTGGGTGGTCCAGTGCGGCTGAGGCTGTTTGAAAAGTCTCAAATACTTCACAACTGCTGAGACTCACCTGATAAATACTGCCTGTGGTGTGTGATTTCTGGCAGGATAACATGAAATGATGAAGATTATCTAAAATCAAAAATAAACGAAATAATTAGTCGGCTCACCCCAGGCGTTAACTCAGCCCCACTAACAATTACTTTTATTCGTAGTAGAATAACAACCTTGTTTTTCCAAAATGTCTAGAGGTTTCACCATCTTTTGTATTTTTAATGTCAAAATAGTTTCTAGTAGCAATCTAAGCTTCAGCAGGAAACACTTCATAATTATCAATTTACCTCTTTCTGTGCTTTTCTGTGCTAATTAACCTAATGGCTCAGGCTTTGATAACACCCATTGTCATGTTGAGTTGCTGCACATAACAGGTTATTTCCGGGACTGATTAGAAAAAGAAAAAAACACACAATTTGGAGGCCAGGTCAACACCTTGTGCTGTTCTTCGTGTCTTTTATTTTTTAGTTGTTCCTAAAGCGTTTTTGTGTGCGTGCCTGTGTCAGGCTGCATCCTGCCATCAAGGAATGTCATTGCTATGGGGTGGGGGTGTCTGGTCTGGTCTAGGTGGATGCTACATGTCTAAGTCCACACCAATGAATGCCAGGTCCAGGTCCGTGGTACCCAGTCCAGCTGACCTGCATATCTTGGGTTGAAAGAGTGGCCTTTCAACATGTCCTCTCTGTCCAGGAAGGGGCACACCGGAACACATCATGAGCTGCTGCCCAGCATCCCTCGGAGGAGGCCACTACCGCTGGCGACACGACCAGTTTCTGAAGGCAGTGGCAGAGAACATTTCTAGTGCAGTGGCTAACAACAAACACATCCGCACCCAGAGGACAATACCCTTAGTAAGGGCTGGAGACAAGCCACTGTCACAGCCAGCACCATCAGCCAGCCTGCTTTCTTCGGCATCAGACTGCGAACTTACGGGTTGACTTGGGCAAGCAGCTCAAGTTCCCAGGCTATATAACACCAACTTTCTTGAGACCTGCCGTGGTGCTGACATCTGCTTCTTCTAAGCAAGTCCTCTTATTGGACCTAACTGTCCGTATGGAAGAGGCCAATGAGCGCAAGCAGCTCAAGCACCAGGAGCTCATCGAAGAATGCCGGAGGAGAGGCTGGAAAGCCCGCTGTGAACAGAGGTGGGATGTTGAGGTTTTGCTGCCGGCTCCCTGTGCAAAGACCTACAGCCTTCTTGGCATCACGGGAGTTGTCAAGAGGAGAGCCATCAAGTCCGCCGAAGAGGCTGCAAAGAGAGCTTCTAGGTGGATTTGGATTAAAAGGTCCGAAAAGTGGGCCAACGCTGCTGGGACGCAAGTCGGGGCCTGATCAGCCCCGGCTGGGTCACCTGAGTGAGGGTGTCTGATGTCCTGAGACCCGAAACAGTCGAGGATCTAAGGAAACATCACTGATGACGTGTCCCTGCGCATCCACAAACGTATCTATACACAAGTTTTGTCCTGGTTTTAAGTTGTTTAGTCTTCAGTCTTTAGGGTCTTTAGGTTTGGTTACAGTATTCATTTACGCCGCCAGTTTTCATTACAGAAATGTCAGACAGAAGTCTTGAACATGTTTTTTTTGGTCTGAAGATCTGGCAAAGAGACAATTTGCTTTGTACACTTTGCATTTTGATGAATCCGTTTCAGACTGATAACTTGGCATCATCAGCTTTTGAATTTTTGAATTTAGCACCTGGCTATTTCAGACAAATGAGAAATATTTTGTTTTTGTTTGTCTGTTTTATAAAACTACCACCATCTCTGTGTGCATGAAGAAAATAATTCTCTCCACGGTCTATTTTTGTATCAAAACCTCTACACCTGTACAGCACTAAGGATAACAATGCTTCTGTCATGTACTAATGTGACAGCATGTGACAGAAGACAGCGGCATGCTTCACTCCTATTCCTTCTTCTGCTTTTGTTACAACCAAACACACTCCAGCTTCTGAGGAAAACAAAATCATTAGCCAGTGATGCTGGTCAATTACCTGACAGCAATTTGCGCTTACACTGAGAGAAGACAGCAAGATGCACTCAAAGTTATTTCTTTTAAAAGAAAGAACAACTTGGACAGGTCTCCAGTCTATCACTGGGCTACTACTAGTCATGCAGGAGGGATTCTTTTAGCTCTGACAGATAATTTCTGACATTCATTACCTTAAAAGATAAAAGAAAACTCATCCTAAAATATGGAGAAAACAAACAAAAAAGCAAAGAATAAATTCACCATAAATTCATCCAAGTCAATGACATCCCTCCAGAACCTGCCAGGCATGGCTGCGATATCTGAAAACCTCCCCACAGACTTTTTATCGTACAGGAACAATGGAAGGAAGGAAGGAAGAGTTCCCGTCAGAAAACAGCTTCTGAGGCTCTATTTTTTTTTTCTCCTTCTGAAGTGTTGCACATGCAGCCGGGTGTTTGTCTCAAGTGGCAGTGCAGACGGGATGCTAATCGCAGTGACGGCTTTACCCCCGGAGTCACTTCACGAGTTCTGAGTTTTTTGAACTGGCTGGGGAGTGAATCAAAACGCCTCAGTCTCTGGATGGGACGCGGCAGCACAAGCCCTCTGAGCTGGAAGACGGTGGCTGGTGGCTGGTGGCTGGTAGGCTCCCCAAAGTCTCAAGAGTCAAACAACAGAAGTGCACAAGCAGGAAAGATAAAACTCTGACAGGGATTCTTAAAGTTTATTTTTGTCATTTTTAGTTTGATTTGCCGTTATGAACTTTTCCATACTGACGCGGGGCTTCGCTGGGATGCAGCGCACAGGAAGACATAGGCATAACATTATGACCACCTTCCTAATATTGTGTAGGTCTCCTTCGGTGCCTCCAAAACAGTCGTGACTCATCAGAGAATGATCTTGGGCCTTCTGATGGTGTCCTGTGGTGTCTGGTAACAGAATGATGGTAGTTGGGGGCCCTTTGAGCGGAGGGGCCTCTGTGGACCATCCCACAGATACTTGATCAGTTTGGGATCTAGTGAATTTGGAGGCCAGGTCAACACCTTGTGCTGTTCTTCATGTTTTTTTTTTTAGTTGTTCCGAAACCGTTTTTGTGTGTGTGTCTGTGTCAGGCTGCATCCTGCTGGGGATGGCTGCTGCCATCAAGGAGTGTCATTGCTATGGGGTGGGGGTGTCTGGTCTGGTCTACCTGGGTGCAACCAACCATCTGGACCACCCACCGATGCCCATGTCTTACACTGGCCATTTCTCAAAATTATTTTGATCAGAGTTTATCAATACAAGCACTTTCTACAACATAGAAGTTGCATCATCATATTATTTCCTCATTCCCCTTCAGCATTTTCCTTCAGCTTCAAAAAAGAAAATCACAATTTTACAAACTACTCGTGTCCAAACAAGGCCATTATGGGCCTCAGTAATTAATTTGCAACCTGTAGCCCTGTGTAAAATGTGATGCAGCCACTGTTTGTGATGTACATGTGAGCAGAGGCCAAAAATTGCCTTTTGTAAATTGGACCTACACGTTAAAGTAATTTATTTTCCACAGAAAATTGTCTTCAGTTCAGAGACATTAAATTATATATATTAATGTCTCTGATTTATATATATATATATATATATATATAAAACAACATGTGCTCTATGGGCAACTGCACCTAGACACCCTCATGTGTCTGTTGATGCTCAAGATAATCACAAAACGCCCAGGCATTCATCTGCTACTCCTCTGGTCCAAACCCGGCTGATGGGGTGACGAGGTTTTTCCCTCTGAGTTTGTATCCCAGTTCATTCCAGGGGAGGTCAGGTAATTTCTTTCACGCCAAACTGGAAACCCAGTTTCTGTATTAACGTACCTTTTGTGCGAGAAGCTGCTCTAACACTAAAGAAAAAAAAAAAAGAAAAAAGAAATGGGAACAACAAAACACTAAGGCTGTGGGCCTTAAAGGTGGAAGGATGCAGTTGTAATGTATAATGAATGTCATTGTATGTGGAAGGATTAGAAGCCCAGGATATATACTAATCACTAAGGGCATTGCGCTTACACAAGATGAATGGTTACAGAAGATGAATGAATAAAAGAAAACAGAAAGGCGACAGGTGAGCGTGTTCCCCTTAGGCCTCTTCAGCACAACCCTTCATTCAGTCTTCTCCGCTGTGACTGGTTAAGGTAATTAAGCACAAGCACTGAAACAAGGACATTAGAGGGGCGTAACAAGACCTAGACACATCTCTTGTCGCATGTGCATCTCTTTGAGTGGTTATACAAACAGTGACTCTCTCTGGGCTAGAATCAGCTGAAATTCTCTAAAATGGACTCCTTCTACCTCAGACTACAAACATCTCGAGTCAAATTGACCAAGTGGGGAACGTACCTTTATTTAACCAGGAAGATCCCATTGAGATTAAGAACCTAATTTTCAAGGGAGTCCTGGCCAAGATAGGCAGTAGCAAATACAGAGCACAACTACAAAATGGCACAATTAAAACAAAAAGATAATAAATAAAGAATAACCTTTACAAGCAGATAAACAAACAAGTGCCTTCAGAACTGCTTCAATCCTTCGTGGCATAGATTCAACAAGGTACTGGAAACATTCCTCAGAGAGTTTGGTCCATATTGACATGATAGCATCACACAGTTGCTGCAGATTTGTCGGCT